>JAUKPT010000015.1:0-41076 GCA_032273505.1 Nanomia bijuga | reverse complement strand
TTATTTCTACAAATTTATATGGTATTTTCAAATTTAAATGGCAAATCAAAGAGAGCTAAAGTTTTATTATTTCGCATTCACTGTTGACGACAAATATGAGGTTGATATCATGCTGAAAGGAAGAAGTGATGTTTTCATATTTCTTCACAATAATTAATTCATTGAAATAAGAAGAACATTCAATTACATTAAGTTCTTTATGAATACTGGGTACACAGTAGGAGATGCTATTCTATTTAAAAGGACCAACAAATTAAAAGCCTGTTTTATTTTCACGAAATGCTTTTTTATTTTTTATTTAAAAAAAAACTTGTTTGTGGGGAGTGAATTTTTTTTTCTTCTTCGTTGTTGCTAATTTTCTTTGGTCTTCAATTGAAAGTTGCAGGGGTTGATGTTAACTGTTTTGAAAGCTTTTTGCAGTCCTATATGATGTAAATGACTTGACGCCTGACAAAAACAAAGGTCACACTAATTCAGGTTCTCAATTCTTCTGAAAGCACCTAAGGTACCAACAAATTTAGCATTCTTTTCTAATTAAAGTTTGAAGTACCTGGAAAATGTTGAATTTCAGCAATATGATGACTATTTGTTCTTAATGGTTAGATGATCAAAGAATGGAACTAGCTAGATGGCAAGATGCATTTCTATTTCTATTCTCAATTGTCTAAATAAGAAAAATACATTTTGATTAGCTAAACAAACACCAAAAACACACACACACACCACTCACACATGGAACCTATCGTACTTGATTTTATTAATACTATTATACTAAAAAGTATTGGATAGAAAATGTGTACCGCTCTTCTACAAGTTTTTAAAAACAAGGAAAATGACATGAATTGATGGATCTTTTCCTAGAATATGCTATGGAAGCTATGTTTAGCTAAAGGGCCTAGCATATTATATTTATTTAGTACTATTTGATTTCTTATACACACACTTATCTGCTTATCTGAGAGACTATATTCAAACTCGATAAAGCCATGTTGATATTACTAATCTATGTTAATTGAGCGCTCTCCTAATTTAAGTTCAGAAACCATTTTAGAAAGCATAGCCTGGGATTTGTCACTTATACTTCGTTTCCTTCCAAGTATGAGGAAATAAGAGCGGTTTCAACCATTTTTTTTTTCGGCCATATTTCAATTGGCGATTACATAGTAGAAAAAGCATGGACAACAATCTTAGGCTGGCAAAGAAAATTTGTAGGCTGGTACTGGAAATCCTTCTTCTTTGACCAGCAAAATTCACCGTTTGCAGGGCCAAATTTGATCCCATGGATAAGTGGCATTTTTTTTGAATACCTCTGTGGGGTTAGGCAAAGGCCTTTTGAGATTCCCTTTTTCTTTTAGGAATCTAGGAATCGAGAATATTTATTCCTGGATTCCAGGAAAGAGAACATTCTCTTAGAGATTCAAGATTCTCCAACTTTTGTCAACCAGGATTCTGGAATTGGAGGATATTTCATGCAAGAATCTGAGAAACCAGGAGAAACATGCTCATTTTGTGAAATTTTCAACTTTATTCTGTCTCTGGGATTCAGGGATTGCCGAAAATACTTCCTGGGAATCAGGGAATGATGAATAGTATGGACAGGAATTCTTGATTATCAACCCATTCCCATTGCCCCTTATGTTCAGCAAAATAGTAATCATAAACCTTCTTTGATGAGAAATTCAGAAAGACAGATTTTTTCTCCACCATATAAGTTGGTTTAAATCTGATTGCATTTTTTTCTTTTGAATCAGACCTGGATTTTCCAGGATTAAGGTTATTAAGAAAATACTACCAGAGTAAGCCATTTTGGCCCATTTGAAAGTTGATGTTGATGTTGCCTTCTATCCATCCTTGATAATCATGTATGCTATGAACATGGTTAATTATTTTTCTTCTTTTTTTTTTAGTGACAAATATGTCCGTTATTTACAATGGAAAAATTTAGAATTAAACTTACAAGTAAGCGATATATTTTCACGTTGTTATTCAATTGGACTAACAATAGAAAGTGCGCAGTTCCAAGCCAAGCCAAGCCAAATCCACAAAGACATTATAGGCAAATCAAAACAGAAACAAGGAATCGTTTATCGGAAATGTTTTTTTTTCACTTTTCATAGAAATCATTCTGTTATCAATAATAAGTTATTGAAGTATTTTTTTTATTTCAGAATTATGTCATCTCTTTATGTCATCCTCAAAATTCATGTTTACAAATTTACATGCTTAGGAGTTGTCACCAAATTTCGTCTATTTCAGCCTTTTGATTGGTTAGAAATTACACCATCAGGAAGCTGATTAGCTCAATTTAATGCTTCTGTTAAAATAAAAAATGAATGAAATACTTTTATAAGAACCAATCAGAATCTTGATGATGTAATTTATGATGATGTAATGTCTTTATCTTATTCCATTTTAGTTAACGATGAATGACTTCAGTGTACATAGAATTATTGGTAGGGGTGGTTTTGGTGAAGTCTATGGTTGTCGTAAAGCAGATACTGGAAAAATGTAAGTATTGTGAGGCAAAGCTAAGTTGATTTGAGATTTTTGTCACACGTGCGTATCAATGCTCAGCAGTTTTCAAACAAATATATCCACCTTGATTGTTTTTCTCACACAATATTGCAGAAATATATGTTATACCACCAATTTTAGTAAAACTTTCGATTTTAATTTTGTTTGAATATATAATTATTCTAAATTTTGACTTTTTCCATTCTATTTTCTCTTATCCTCTTATTTGCCATCACAGGTAAACATGCCAATGCAATGTAAAAATACAGATTTATTGCCGCATTTAACAAGATGAAGTACTCCCAGCATTATTGAAATGTTTATTTCAAATAAAACAGAGCGTGCACATTGGTAATTATGTCTAAAAGGCATAGCGCATTGAACTTTTATGTCTTGGGATGCGAATCTCAAGATCAACTTAGCTTGGCCTGAAGTAAAAAATTATAATTTGCTTGAACAGATACATGGTGCTTCTTCCATTCACAAATAAAATGAAATTCATGATAAATCAGATCTGATAAATCAGATTCTCAAATATTTAATGGGTTTTTTGAACTTTTCAAGTAATTATATTGAATTTGGTCACCCATTTTGAAAGAATTCACTTAAATTATTATAAATTATTAAAAACCTTTTCTTTAGGTATGCTTTAAAATCTCTCGATAAAAAAAGAATAAAATTAAAACAAGGTGAAGGATTGGCTTTAAATGAAAGAATCATGCTCTCCTTGGTAAGGTATTTGTATTCCTGTATGATATGAAAATGATATTGTGCGTGTGTGTGTGTTAGTATATAATAAATTCAGAGAAAGAGGGACATAGACTATATGGCAGGGTTTTATAGAATGTTTCAAACTTGACAGGAAGGAATATGACTAAGAGATTTGAAAAGAGGTCAATTTTCTCTGTTCTCGAATTGTCTGGAAAAGTCTGGAAAAGTCTGGAAAAGTCTTAAAATTAAATTTTTCTGTAATTTTCTGGAAATAAGGCTGATAATTTCTTATTGAATATTCTCTAAATGGGAATAATTTTCATTGAATGATCTCTTTTTGCCTTATTCGAGTCTGGGAGATTTTGAACAAAAATCTGGAAAAATTCTTGGAAATTGACAAAAGTTATCGGTCAAAATCAAGATGGGATAATTTAGGTGAAAAAAAGTTTTATCAAACCTATCATCTGATTATCTAATTTGTTTGGATGGGATATTATACATTGGTGTCAACTAATATCAAGCCAAAGCCACTTTTTACCAAGAATTACCCAATTATTCCATAAGAATTGAGCAATTGGGCAAAAAATTGGTGTACTTGATAATCCTTGTTATGTTTTTAAAAAACTAAAAAAATTGCCACTTGGTCTATTATTTTGTGTTCTTAAAATGTATTTTGAACAAAAATAAATAAAAAACTGGGAGAATTTAGGAGAATGTCTTTGATGGTATAATATTTTTCTTAAGATAATACAGGGTTTCTGTACATTAGTTTACTTTTCTTTCCTCTTTTTTCTTTTTTCTTGATGAAATTATGCATGCTTTTTCAAAATACAGACAGCATTATTCATTATTCAACCCTACAATTTAGTTTCTTGTTGAATACAATGAACTCATTCTAATGGTTCTCCATAAAGCTCTTCTAGTTCCTTTTTTTGTAGCATATTGTATTGATGGAACAATTTTGCATTGATGATTTATAGTCACTCAGGGAAATCCCTGTAATTACTAGGGAAGAATAAATCGTTTAATTGAGGATTTCAAGGGCATTTTTAATAGTTTTTTACTTATTGTGATTTTGCATTACAAATAATAGTTGTTTCTTGATCTCAATTTATGGAGATCAAGGAAACAGCTATTAGAGATTATGGGTAAAATAGCTTCTTAGTTTTTACCACACATCAATTGTCTTCTTCTTAAAGTAATTTTTAACAACATTACTTTTACCTGTTTTTACCCATAATCTTAATTCATAATTTCCTGGGGTCCGACCCTTCGAAAAAATACAATCCCCTCCCTCCAAAATTATTTTGGTACCCAGCCCCTACATTGGCCTTAGGAAAAAAATCGGAATAATCTTTGTTTTGTTGAAAAAGTCTTAACTGCTGAGTTTAGTTTTAGTTTAGTTTACTTGTATTCGTCAGTCGTTCGACACGCATTGAAAATGATATTGTAATAGTATTAAACTATTTGCAACAAAAGTTAAATAATATGTTTTCAATGTTTTGACATGCAAAAACCTCCATTTATACTTTCAAAAGCAGATAGTATAGAACCATATCTAAGGCCATTTTTCTGATGTCACAAGCCCCTCAATATAAGGAGTCAGGAAACTTATGATATAAGTACTAACAATTGTTTGGATTTTCTATTATTGTCCAAGTCATTAAAGCGATTTCCCAGACTAATAAATTATCCTTCATTATGAAATGACTCATTATTTTAGGGACATTGTTTATATTTTTTTCAATCTTGGGGGGATAAATCATCTTTGGGGCACAGATAATTATGTTGGGAGAATCGACTTCAAGGCTGATACTATTAAATTTCATAGATTTCTCTATGTTGGCCTCATTTTAATGATCAACAACCAAAACTGTTTTACCTTGTCTTTGTCTTTAGCAAATCGTGTTCACTAGACAGAACTTCATTTTTGTAAACAAATTAACACTCATACTTTTGGAGCAGTCTCTCTTTAAGATGGGGGCACTAGCAGGTCATTATTGGTATTGGGGAACAAAATGTCATTTGAATTTGTCTTGGGGGCACATCAGACCCCCTAGGATACCATGACCGACCAATAAGGTTTGTTTTTTTAACTCATTTGGCAGCATTTTCAATTTTAATAATATAGAATTTTTCACTTACTCATCATTACATTGAATTTCTTACTTTAGAAAAATTCAGTGAGAAGGTATACTCTAAAATTTCATAACTAATAGAAGATATTTTTTGCTTCAGGCCTAAAATTTTGACCAAAAAAACATCTCATTCTTATTTTTCTTAAACATTATGATCATTCTCAACATAACAAATTGTTTGATCACAGTTAATGTTTAAAGGAATTTTTATATTTTATTTTTTATTCAAGAATTCCTTCTTCTTTCTTTCGGGAACTGAGAGAAGTGAATAGTTCTCAAGATGTATTATGGTCTCTTTACTTTCGCTCAGTATCTTTATTGTTTGCTTCCTACTATGTGGAAAATTTTGGTTCACATTTAGTTTGAAACTTAAGGCAAGTCTTTGTGGGTGTTACTTGAAAAGGGAAAGAAATGTTGAGCAGGGGTTATTTTAGGAGTGGGAGAATGACTATGAGATTTGCCTAAATATTGATGTATTCAAGCTGGTCTGTAAATATTTATGGGGTGATTAATAGTTTAGTAGTTCCGATTTTGATTTTTCAAAAATACCAATTCCAGGTAATCTCTGCAACTTTCTCTAAAAACTGTTGATTTGAATTTGAATAATATCTATCCTTCTTTACGATATGAGAATTAGATGTATTTTGAAAGAATCAAGGTAAATTTCATCGCATGTGATCAAAAATCAAAAAAAAATTACAGCAAACTATACAAAATTCACTTTTAACAGAATCAACCTGTTAAAAAAAGTTCTTCATTTTGTTGTCGGTGCTCCCTTATGAGCCAACTCTGGGTACTTAATTAGTAAAAACAAGAATTTCCTTCTTTTTACTTGTTATGATTTCTAAGTTTCCCAGAAGCAAGGTCGTCCAAGGTGCATCTGACACAATTTTCATCACCTTTTAAAAAACATTTATCATTTTTATCAGGGATTGTCGCCAAAGTATGGCTAATTCAAACTCGTTATATTGATTTTAAATTACATCATCAAGATCCTGGTTGGTACATATAGAAATGCTTCCTGGTGATATCATTTCTAACCAATGAAACATATAGCAAATATAGCAAATAGCCAAACTTTGAAGACAATCCCTATGTAGATTTAATTCTAATTTCCATAAAATCTTTCTCTTATTCATCTTGTTAACCAAATTATGTTAATAATAATCATTTTTCTTTTCAGGTAAATAATCCCTTTATTGTATGTATGACTTATGCATTTCACACTCCCGAGAAGCTTTGTTTCATATTAGATTTAATGAATGGTAAGTACTACTTTGTTTTAGTTCACAAACTCCACTGTTCCTATTTTGAGGCATGGTCCCTAATGAAGACTCTTTTTAAACGATTGGCCAAAATCAGTCTCTATTTTGTCCCCATTTTGAGCTAAAGTCCTCTTTTTTATTTTTTTTTAATGAGAATTTCTTTATTGATACAAAATATTTTTTCTAGATGATATTCAATTTGCTCACTCAGACTATGTTCCTTACTGTATCATCTTACTCAACGCTTTCTTTTAAATTATGTTTTGGATCTTCGTTACTTACCCTGATTATGATCATCGATCAGCTTATATATGAAAGTCCCCTTTTGGCAAAATTGGTCCCCTTTTTTCAGCTTTAGGCGGTCACTTTTGTACTCCATTGCAACCTCTCCTTTTTATTATTTTGATTATTGCCATAATCACGAATTTTGTATTTTCGAAGCTGTTGATGCAATTTACAATCAATCAATCATAAGCAACTAAGGCCAAATTTTCTTTTGCTAGAGGTATCTTGTTTTTGGAAATTCAGAAAGTATGTTTTCATATAAGTAGAACAATCTCTATAGAACAATCGGGGAATTCTTTCTTTTAGGTGGAGATCTTCACTATCATTTAACACAACATGGTGTTTTTGACGAAAAAAGTGTAAGTGTAAAACAATCTAGTTAATTAAAAATTGTAGCCCTTTACCTGATACCTGAGTTGTTTAAATGAAGTCTGTTTTTATTGACCCTTCTTTCCAACCAAAATAACGCTCCACTAAATGAACAGTGGAGTCTAGGATGTACAATAGGTTCTATTTGCTAGTTTACTAAAATAGTTTCACTGACGGTTTTGAGAAGATTAGGTGGTCATAAAATGATAAGACATTGACATTCTTTTGGTTAATAAAGTGACAGCTATTTCAAGGCATGACATCTAATAAAACACGTCTACAAATTATCGAAATCATAAACCTTAATTGTTTGCCATTTTTTATTTTGTAGGTTTTATTTTATACAGCAGAAATCATATTAGGACTAGAGCATATGCATCAAAGGTTTATATGTTATAGGGATTTAAAGGTAAGGCAACTAAATTATGATGATCATTTTAATAGCATTTTTGTGAATCGTCTTTCCATTTTGAATCATCAGATTTTTCTAATTTTGCATATTATAACAGGCTGGTGGTTATTGTGCTGGAAAAAAATCTGAGAGGCCAAATCTACCATTTTCTCCAGTTTGAATCATAAGATTTTTTGAATTTAGCTCCTAAACTCTAGTTTTAAATGTGTTACTATTTTACTGTTAAGCTCAGTGGCGAATATGGCCCAATTTCTGAGTGTTTTCAAAATGTACCCTAAGTTGCGTGGGACCTATTTTCCTGATTGTTGAACTTAGTTTAACAATTGATAGAGCCAATTTAGTCTTGAAGATAAAAAACTTCCCCAAAAATTTATTTTATCAAAAATGAGTATCTTCATGAAGACACTGAAGACACTCCACTGTTACTTATGGTGGTTGTTTGTTATTTTGAAGTTTTCGTTCCAAAATTGTCCTCTTTTGCCCAATTTATACCCTCAAATTTGGTTTTTGACTTCTCTTCACTCAATTTGGCTTATATTGCACATGCTGATTGCTGGAAATAATATTCAACGACTATAGGATGTTGTTTGTTTTTATCCCAATTTAATGGCCCAAAATTGGCCCAAATCGAACCTTTAATTGATTTAATAATCATTTATTGATGCACTCTATGGGTCCAATATTGTTCGACTGTTTTAGAATTTTCTTTGTGTCAGTACCAGTTGTGATAATAAGAGAAGAGAACTTATATTTCTTCACTAAGGTCGAATACGATATTAAATTTTGACAATTTTCTTTGTTTTCTTTTTATCCTTCCCTCAAAATTGCAATTGCCTTTATAATTGAACTAATAAATTCGCCTTAATCGAGGGTGGGACCTGGAGTAAACCATGTTTAACCATTATTCATAACTTTTTTCTTTGACACTCTAGATTTATTTATCTATACATTTATCCATTTTTATTCATTTTTGTCTCGTTCTATCTTTCCAGCCTGCAAATATACTCTTAGATGAAAGTGGTCATGTTCGAATATCAGATCTCGGATTAGCATGTGATTTCTCAAAGAAAAAACCTCAAGCTTGTGTGTAAGTATTCCTGTGTAAAATTCGATGGCAATTCTTTGCTTTTTATGCGTTTTTTTTTCAAATTTTAATGTATTTATAAAACCATTATTTTTTAGGTCTTTAAAGTTTCAATTGTAATTTTCAATGGTTCTGTAATCTTATTCCCAAGAAAGACAATCATGATGATTTTCAGATAGATGAAGCTCTTTCTCTGCTTAAGGCGGGCCAAAAGGTCTACTACCTTACTATAACATTCTCCCTTGCTTTCCTTACATATTCCCTAAACTCGTATTTTTCAAAAGTTTGCCTTAGGTTTGCCTTAGGTTTGCCTTGAGTGGATATTCAATATATAGAGGAGGGGTGATATTTGGGGGTTGTCATTAGGTGGCTTTTTTTTACAGGTCTTGAGCGCTGAGCGTCTGCTACACTAGATTATTTTAGACGTATAGAGATTTCGCTACCCTTTTCTGAACCCCTTCACATAATTCTAAACTTTTTTTAAACTTCACATTAGATTATTATTCATTTATTACTCTTTTTACTTCACAAAATTCTATGAACAGGGTGACCACTCCTATAATCTTTAAAAATCCTAAACTTTGAGTTTTTTGGAATATCTTCTAAAATCTTCTAAAATTGGTAACTTCCCTGTCTTGATAAAAACAAAAAATGAAAATGAAATTATAAGAGAGAAAGAGGGAGTGTTCAGGACTGTGAACTTTAAATATGTTGTCTTAAAGGTGGTGATCTTGAACAACTCAAGGTGAAATTTCCTAAAATCTCTTAAAATTAGTCACTATTTTTTGCCAAATTATTTTTAGAAATCTTCTAACAAAATAGAGGAAACCCTCCTAAATTCTCCTAAAATCTCCTGCAAGTTCAGAGGATGAATATAGTAGTCACCCTGATTAATGGCATTTGGTCGTATAGAGATTTTGCTGCCCATCGTTTTCTGAAGCCCTTTTTCTAAAGCCCTTCATATATTCTGAGACTTTTTTTTATTCATTTATTAACTCAGAACTTCTCCAAATCTCTTCATTTTATTGGACTTTCATCTTTAATTAATAAACTCTGATGTTATTTTGTTACGTTCTTTATTATAACTCCCCCATTTGAAGTTCACACATGAGATTTTTATTCATTTATTAACTCTGAACTTCATAAAACCTCTCCATTTTATTGGTTTTTCATCTTTAATTAATAAACTCTGATGTTATTTTGTTACTTTCATTACTACAACTCCCCTGCAATTTTCGAAATCAGTTCTGATTCGCGGTCCTCCCCCTCAGCTTAACTGTGATGTCAGCATATCTCCAACATATTCTTATTGTAATAGTATTTAATCTGCATCATCTTTTATTTACGAGTATCTTTTTGTATAGAGAAGTATGCAAACAGGGGAGGTTCTTCAACAACACAAGAGGAAGAATACCTGAACTATACAATTTAAAACAAAATGTTTCTTTTTCTCCATTTTTTTTTCTTACTATTTTTGTTAACATACTTTTCTTTTTTTCAAAAATGTGAAACTAATTTTGTTGTTTTGCAAATGTGTTCTTCTTTGCATGAATTGTGAAATAATGCTTATCAATTTTTCTATAAAAAAATCTAATTTTAAACGATAAAATGATATAGATCAAAGTTAGAGTTGTATGCAGAGCTAATCAAAATCTCAAATACTGGGCGCAATGTATTATAGAAGATCTCTGCAAACATGGAAATTGTGGATCTGCACTCCAATACCTTATCAAAGTGTCTTTTGGGGTGTCGTCCCTTTCCTGGGTAAACTCCGAAATACCCCCCATCAAGTGTTCTTACTTGCATATGGCCCCTAAGTTGCGATAAATGCATTCCGCCAAACTAACAAAAAAGAATCAAAGAATTTTTAGATAGCTCCAAATCATTCCCTTCTGGATATCATCACAGATTATTGGGAATCACCCTAAAAATTCTCTTCCTTTCCCCTTGGTCATCTCAGGAGGAAGGTCACTGTATAAATTAAGGGAATAAAGTGTACCCATCATCAGATTTTTTTTACTTTTTTTTACTTTTGTTATATTTCATTTTATTACCTTGCTTTATATAGTTTAAAATGTATCTGTTCAGTTTTAAGGGGACTCGTATAACAAGGTCCCACTTTACATTCAAACAAGAAGCAACTTGAGGCAATCTCTCATGAAGCAATCCATGTTGAAATTTGAATATTATTAAGAAATTAATGTTTTGATAAACAGAAGTGGTATTTCCACCTAGCAGGATATTCTTTCAAAGCTTATGAAAAATAAATATAGATTGAGGGTCCAAATGTTGTGCAATAGAAAGAAACTGTTCACTGTTGGACATAATGAAATGCATTTCACTTTCGTATGTGTACGTGCATTTTACACTTTTACTTTTCCCTGCATGAATTTATATCAAAGTGCCTGATTTGTTATTGCTAACTCCTTTACTTCGACATGTCATGACATGCGACTAAAATCATAAGAGTTAATTCTGCAAATAAGGATACATAGGAAGGGAAAGATAAAGAAAAACACTCTTTTCAGCCACTCGCACTTGGAAGTATGGGACATACTGTGTGTACTGGGAATGGTAAATGTATTGCTAAATGTATGGGGTATTTTGGAAAATGTACTGGGATCCAGGACATTTCGAAGATAACATTCTTTGTGTGAGATAAGCCTACCTATTTGGAATTAGAGAATTTTTTTTTTTCATAAAATCTTCCTTATTCTTTTAAATAGTTTCATTGTTTCTCAAGATCCAAGAACAGGAAAATGAACTATGATTGGAAGCTAGCCTTCCATAGCATAAAATGGGTTGTCGCCAAATGATGGCTAATTCAATCTTGTAATTGATTGGTTAGAAATTACATCATCGAGATACTATTTGGTTGATATAGAAGCGTTTTTATCATTTTTGAGTTCAACAACACATCAAATTATGACATTCTTAGTCGAACCAATTAGCTTCTTGATGCTGTAATTTCTAACCAATCAAACGGCTAAAACAGTCGAAATGTGGCGACAGTTCATAAGTTATATAACATCACAAACTACACCTACGACTCTTTTATAATAATATATTTTCTTCACAATTCCATGTTCCTAATGATCTTTATTCATATGCAGTTTCTAAAACACAGAACAGGAACAACTAAAACTTTTGTTTGTGGTTTTCTTTCTGGAAATGTGTAGTTTTACGACCCTCTCGAAATGATTGGAATTGTCTGCTTGTATTTGAAACTAGCTATGAGTTTATACCGATAGGATTGAAATCTAGATTACATAATATTGATTCTGAAATATAAAATACTTTCGATTTTACCAAAGTACATAGTACTGATATGGATTCACCCTAAAAAAGACGACGAAAGGCACCAATCTAATTCTCATCAGCTTTTTTTTATTATTGGGCTGGGGGGAGTGGGTACCTTTCCTTTCCTTTTACTTTTTTACCAGGTTGTCTTATTGTGTTGTGTGTTAATCTTAGGAAATGGAGTGGTAAGAAAAAATGTTTAGATCATTCGATATTGTGTCAGGGTACAATAAATGCGTTATCTTTAATTTATCCGCTTTGCTAATCACTTGTTGATTTATTATTACTTTCAGTTTTGGGGTTTAATTTATAATCTCGAGATAATGTTTTGAGGAAACTAAGGTTGTTGAGAATTTTACTTCTACTATTAAATTTGTTGTTGATAAATATTTTGAGGGAAACTAGAACTGTTTTAAGTGAATTGCTGCATGTCCACCCTGGGCTGGGCTTTGCTACGCCTTTTGACCTTCGCGCCAATGAAATTGAAATCCGGCAATGCTCCTGGCTCATAAATACATATATAAATTATTCATATATTTCTACCCTTGATATGAAGAAGAAAGAAACTTAATCATTTTAACCACGTTGAATGACATTTTATCGGCCCTAAATTGGCCTTGAACACGTTGAACAAATGGCAATTTTATTTGCCAATTCATGTTTTATAATCTTTATTTTCTTAACAATTAACAATTTTTTAAATACTTCATTTTTATCTTGTCTCTTTTTCTTTTAGAGGTACCCATGGATATATGGCACCCGAGGTGCTTCAAAAATCAGTCCCTTACGACTCGTGTGCGGATTGGTTCTCATTAGGATGTATGATATATAAACTTTTAAGAGGGTGAGTGTGAACATGCATTATGTATTTATCATCATTTTCTGTTTTTTGTTAGTAACGTTTCTCATAACTTTATATCTCGAGTCCTTATTTCTATTTTTATTGCCTTGCCCTCGTTCGCTTTCTAGTATTCCATAGACCTATAAAGTGCGCAAAAAACTGCGTGAATGCGACTTTAACAGAGAAAAGTATTGAGAACGTTTAGTGTATATTTTCTACTTAAAATTTTGTTCTATTTAAAAAATATAGCCAAATATAAAAGCCAAAATGGCTTCAGAAAACTCATTTATGTAGGAAGTTCATCTTATTATTAAACAGACTTTAGTATTATTTTTTTTTGTTTTACAATCAATGAAACTTTTTGCTTTTTGCTGCTTTGTGAATTATGAATTTATCTGAATTACTACTTATTTAAAACTAATCGAGTCAATTAGTAGTTATTTTTTGTAACTACCTAAAAATGAAATGCCTTTGGAGATTAACATTTTTTAAATAGTAAAAAAATAAATTTATCATAGGCAGCAGTTTTCCTCGAGTTTCTAAACCATCTTGTGCCTTAGCTCTTGGGAACAACATAGGCAAAAACTTTTTACTGGCCAAAAGCACATCAATCGCGATTCCAATTACACTAAAAGAATCTCCAAATATGCGATACAAATGAATGACGTCACAACAAAACTTTAAAAAGATACTTGAACATTTTTGTTGTGATGTCATTAATTTGACATTTGCCTCGGTAATCCAATATCGACAAACTTACCCCCTTAACCTCAGAGCACGCTCAATCCAATGTCTACGTAATATTGAAAAATCCAAATCTGTAAGGGTCTCCCCTTACAGATTTGTGAAAGACTGGAAATGACCCCCTTTTTCTTGGGAACACTTGAAATGTTGAAGAGGAAAGTTTTTTATTTCTTCGCCACACCATTTTGCAATGTTTCTTTTTTCTTCCCTTTTAGGGTGTGAAACAATAAAAAATGCTAATGTCCCCTATTTTCCAAATCCCTCCGCCTGGGCTAAAATATTTATCGTTGCTCTAGGGATTAAATCTATCATCAAGTACAAATATTTTATATCTTACATATTGTTTAGGCACAGCCCTTTCAGACAACAAAAAACGAAAGATAAACACGAAATCGATAAAATGACACTCACTATGGTAAGAGAAAAATTGTTTTTTATTTCTTATTTTTAGTCAGGGTGGGTGGTCATTCCGAAAAATCTTCGAAAATCCTTGGAATAGAAATTTGATAATAACCTGGAATAATAAAGTGGCCCTTATAAATCTCTTATAATCTCTTCTAATTCAATCTTGGCAATTGATTAGAGACCTTTTGATTCTATGTCCAATTTAAAAGTAGTGCTAAAACATTTTCCAAATTTATAATTCAAATTTAAATTCTAAAAGGGTGGAATCATTTCACTCCCCCCCCCTCCCCATCCCCAGTGGTTACAGATAGGTCCCTTAAAAGGCATTTGGTCCCTTTAAGGGACTTTGGTCCCTTAAAATATAAATTTCAAAAAAAAATTGGTCCCTCTGAAAAAAAAGTGGTCCCTATTTGGTCAAGTTGTCACCTTAAAGTCCATTAAAGTTGTCACCACTGTCTCCCCTCTCCAATTAAACGGCCAAGTCAGCAAAGCGAACACTAAACGGTTCAAATCACGATTAATTCTTTATAATTTTGTTTTTAGGACGTTCCTCTACCGGACGAATTTTCAGACGAAATGAAATCTCTTCTGAAAGGTCTTTTACAAAGAACAGTCAATGATAGACTTGGTTGTAAAGGGAGAGGGTAAGTCTTCCATCATTAAATCTTATCTTCTTTATCTTGTAAATCTTGTTCGTTGACGAGTCTTACAATTTCTAGAATGGTCGAATAAATTATTATTGGCAGAAAGTTGAAATTCATGTGTTATCGTAAATCATAGATTAAGCACCGCCGAGAACGAGTGCTTTTATTAACTTACAAGTTGGGTATCAAGAAATCGTACTAATAATGATAGAAGGACGTTTTGGCTTTTATCGACCTGAGGGCAGACTAATAAATAGCCAAAACTGTTATGGAGGGCCAATAAATATAAATTGCTCGACTAAAGTAAATTCTGTAACCAGCTAGGTCTAATTACTAATTACCGAAACGAACTGGAAATAGTAATGCCCTCTTTCATGGAGAGACCCTCCCTCCTAAGTGACAACCTTTCTAACTTTGAAATAGAATCCTGAACCCCCATAATCGAGGATAAGGAGTTAAAACTATGTGCCGTAAATTTTCTTAAATTTACTAGGTCCATCGGTTTGTTCCTGTAATTATTAGGACCGTAATCAGCCCCTTGCAAAAATTCTGTCCTTGCATTTTTAAGTTCAAGAGGAAGAAAGAATGAAAAATATACCGTTTTTTATTAATTTTTATACATTCACTTTTTTATTTTATCGGTCTAATCTTTTAGTAAGGAATTGGGATGCAACACGTGGAGCTAAGTTTTCATGTTTATTTTAGCCTATCTACAAAGAGGTTGAGCCATGTTATTGCCTATATTGTCTCGTGAAATTAATGTTGACAACATTATTTGCTCACATGCGGGTACTTTTCTTTCTGGATATACATTTTTCTGATAGTCTTATCTACTGTCAATTGAGTTTTTATATTGATTCTAATTTATAGAATGTATAGAGCAGGGTTCAGTGTGGTCAGGGAATACCTGAAAAACCTGGAATACCTGGAAAACCTGGAATGCCTGGAAAATCGGTCTGAATTTTCGAAAGTCAGGGAAAAAGTCAGGGAAAATATTTCGCTCTGATGGATATTATTTCAGTCTCTTCTAGAGTGAGGTCTGGATTTATCTTAGGTAAGGTTTTGCCATATTGTCAAAATTTACCTAACTCTTGGCCTAAAGATTTTGTGCATTATATTTGTTAATCTTCGAATAGGTCTGGGAAAATGATACATATTTGAGCCCACATTCCTTGAAAAGGAAATCTTTTAAGTCTCAAAAAGTCAGGAAGTCAGGGAAAATGAAAATGAAATTCACTCTGAAGAATCTTGTAGAATGTATAGAATGTATATAGGAAGCAGGGGGATCTAACCCTCAGTACTAGTTGGGTAAAAATCTGAGAAATTTCTATTTAGTATAGAATGTCAGAAAGTCCAACTAATAATATCTACAGGTTTTAAAGGCATCAAGATTTATACATCGTTCCGATTATCTTATTGAATATTATAACTCCAACAACCTTTTTAACTTAATGGGTAAATATATGTACCGACATTTTGTCGCCACTTTTCTAGCAGGCAACTAATTATAACATTCGATAAGTCAACATTGAGTTTTTATTTACTTAACTTTGCTTTTTTGAGGTGTCTAGATTTAAGCATCTTTTATTTTAACAAATTTATCGGACATCTCATCAATTATTATTCAGAAATTATTATTTTTCACTGAAATGAAATGTCATTCGAGCCATAGTAGCCATATTATGGTCTTATTAAGGTCACTGGTTGATAAAATTTAAACTTAAGAGTAAATAAAAATATTCTATGCCCAATTTCGATGATTCATGTCATAATTTTAAGTATTCCGGAAAATGATATTATATTTTCATATACAATCAGCTGATCTAACTTTCAACCAACCACAGTGCAAAATTAGCCAACATTTTTGACGTTTTTCCCTACACAACGTTTCTTAGTGACGGATTATCATCTTCTGTCCTGGTGTTGACATCTGGATCATGACGGATTATCCCTGATAGCGTTCGACACACGGTCATCACAAGCTGTCGACACACTTCGATGTTGTGTACAGTATTTGCTTGCTGTCTTTCTGTTCCCTTCTTGTTGACACTACACGATATTTGTCTTAAGTTATTAGACAGTTCTATTCGAGTGATCTTAAAATCTGTTTCAAACACAACGGAGAATGGATGGAGGCATAAATAAGCTTTTTGCCACAAACGGAAAAACATAGCAAAAATAAGATCAATTTTTGGTAAATTTTATCATTTTCTTAGCATTTTTGGTCATTTTAAGCAGAGTAAACAAATAATTTGTGTTCTTTACACATTTATTTTACCTAAAACACTCATTTTTGCAATCCTTCATATTGAAAATTGGTCAGTCACAAAACCCGCAAAAACAGGGTTAAAATAATAATTTGGAATTTTGGTGGCTTGGGCATGATTAAGGTATTTTGGCCTGAATATTGAATGTTGCTCAAACACAGGAGAGTTATATTTCACTCGAATTTTCTAAAGCAATTAACCTGGAGCCCATTCAAGTAGGGAATATCGATAAACTTACTTTTCCATTGGCTGCAAGTTACATCAATGATTTTGAGTTCTGTCATAAAGGGCGAATTGTGACATTATTATTAAGTGAACCAATTAGATTGTTAAATTGGGGTGAACTGTATCGGAGAAGAGCGAAGTCATTGAAAGTATGGGAAGCTGCTCTTACAGGGTCATCTCTAAAATTTGTTTAATTTAGCCGATTGATTGGCTGAATATTACAATATGAAGAACCTGATTTATTTAAAAAATTATATCATCATTTTTAACTTAAAGAAAACATCAAAATGTGATAAACCAATCAGATTTCTGATAGTGTAATATTCAACCAATCAATAGTCTAAATTAGAAAAACTTTCCAGATGATTCCTAAGACGTAGGAGGAAATAGAAAAACAGGAACTCGCATCAGAAGGCGGTATTCACCGAATGATTATTTTGTTAAGCTTAGAGTTGAATTATAATTGAATTGGTTGAAAATGGCATCAGTCTGGAAACTGAATACCTATAAAGAAAGGGAGACTTGATAAAATTGAGAAATATACATAAGACTGACCCAAACTAATAATTATAATCTGTTTCAAGATGGGATGTACTTTCCTCGTCAAAAAGGATTTTTTTGAAGCCATTTTTCTATATTTTTTGAGCATTTGCTTGGATAATATGCAGACAAAATTATTCAGAGCAAATTAAATAAGGAAAACAATGAAGATGATTTTGAACTTCTGAACTGCGGGATTAAAGAAAAAAACCTATTTTGTATAACCCCTGGTCAAGGCAGAAACGACGTTCAAAGTTGGTCTCCTTCTCTGCCCATTTTCTCATTAGATATTCTCCCTATTGAGCTTCCCCAAGGTGACGAATCCAAGCAAGTGCTCATATTTGGCTTTCAAACAAAAAAACGAGTATCAAAAAATATTGAAAAATGGTTACAAAAAACTTATTTATGTGTGAAGTGCTGCAATTTGAAACAGACTTCAGACAAAAGTATTTTAGACAACATAAAAAACTGAAATTCGTACCAAGAAGCCTGGAAAGGATCATAAAAGGAGAAAATGACTGATTTTAAAGTGATAATCTTCAAAAAATGATTTCATTCACGTCTGGCCTTACAGAAGGGTTATAATTGGTCCCGAATGGTTGGGTTAGGGTAATGGAAGGATTCTAAACGCTCATATTTCGTAAACCCATTCATCTTCTATTATCATTATTCTACTCAAAAAAGAAATATTCTCTCTGAACTGAGTGTATTTATGAATACACTGAATTTATTCCATATCCGCCACTGATACGGACTGACTTTAACTATAGACGTTATAGACGTTTTGATAACATTTAAACTGGAATTTGAATAGAAACTGAAATTCTATTTGCTTATTGATTCTTCTCAGAATTCTTTATATTGTGCACGCAAGTGCTCATATTGTGGCTTATAAAATACCAGAAAACCTAAAGAACCACAAAAGGAGATGTCAATTTTTAAACAAAGTTTGGCTGGATAATAAACATTGACGAATGACATTAACTAAGACTATTGGCGGACATTTAGACAACATTGGAACTGGAATTTGAATAAAAACCTGGAATTCGCACATAACCTGGAATTCGCTCCAGGAAGCGACGACAAATATATTAATATGATGTGATATGATGTGTTCTTTTATGAGTTGATGAAATGCATCATGAATAATTCAAGATGGTAGGCGAGTTATGAAATAGAATGTACTTGATGGAGTAATATTCGACGGTTCTTACAGACAGTGTGTATAGGATGATGACAAAGTAAGAATTTCTGATGACATCAGCTGTTTTATGGTGTCTGCATTAGTTGGTGAAAGTACCAAATTAGGTAAAATAGACGAATTCTGTAAACATTCGTGTTGTTTTTGATCAGGTGCAATTTAATTGTAGGCTAGAAGTGTGACATTTTTCTTTTTTTGTCGTACTCAGTATAACCTTTTGTACTGTATCTATTATCCATAACTGATTCGTACATCTTGATCACGGATCGCTTCAGATGAAGTGTGGAAAAGGGTGAGAAAGAGCCAACCCACTCTTAAGCTCAAAAGTGATATAACTGAATGGCTGAACACACTAGAGACCCGCCCCAGTGTTGAGCGCGGACATTTTCTGACTGTTCGCCGACCAGTCGGAAAAAGTCGAAAATGGTCTGGAATTTAAGTCGGGAAGGGTTGTAAATTATCGGGAATGATACAAGCTGTTGACACTGACATTTTCTGGCTGACGTTGACCGTTGGATGAAGTCAGAAAAAGTCGGAAAAAGTCGTATAATTTGGACAGATAATAGTCGGTATTGTTGGAAAACCTCCACGTCCTCTGCTGTTGAGGGTGGGTGGGGGAGGCGTGGTTTTATTTCTCAACAAATGCAGTAAAATCACCTTGCGTCACATTTTCTTTTGTTTCAACCTCAATTTAATAAGGTTTGGTTTCTCTTGTACTCTTTTAGGGCTGATGAACTAAAAGAACATGAATTCTTCAGTGGAATCGAGTGGAAACAGGTCGAACTTATAAAGGTAGGAACTGTTACTAATGGTGCACTGAATTTAACTCCAAATACTACGGCCCATTGACCTATTTACAATCCACGTCATTTGATTATGTTGCCCCTAAAACCGCGTTAAAGACTGGATTCTAGAAGCCATTTCCAACTGACAATTTCATGAAGTAAAACAGAAAAACAATTCCGAATAAGTGCATGATTTGATCATATTCATATGACCGTGGGATAAGGTCGAAATATCAAGATGTTTCTAAATTACTTGTTGTTTTTGTTTAGTGGATTAAATATTGATTCTTACAAATCATGCACTGGATTGACTGGATTCTACTGATATTAAAATTAACTATAAAAATAGAAGATAATGTCGTAACGACAATTTCAGATTGCGCGATTGTATTCCTGTATAAGGAATTATTATCAATAATCTGGTATTGTTAAAATTCATACAGATGAACTTGTCATAATTCTAACACTCACTAAAGTACTTTTACATAGTATCAACCCTCCCTCTACTTCTAGGGGTGTTGGGAAATTCCAAAATTGGCTGAGGAGGGGGGGGGTTGAGCTTTTTCCTGTAGGAGAGGGGGAGTAAGCTGAGGAAGGGGGGTTGCATTTGAAGAGGGGGGTTGGTAAGTTTTCTTGTGAAAAATATCAAGTGAGAGTTTCAAAATCATTGTTTTTTAAATTTTTGAAAAATCTTTCATTGATGGCAATTATTTTTTTAAGAACGTTTGACTTTTTTAGAAAAAATGATTTTTATAAAATCTTGGCTGTGATATTGTTTTTCAATACCATGTCTTCAAAGATAACAAATCAAAACTTAGAAAATATATGCTTTTCAATCTATGGTTTTTTACATCTTCATTTTATGTATTTTATTTCTATTTTTGTTAATGATTAATTATTAGAAGGGTTTTAAAAAAGGATTATTTTGTTCATTTCTACCTGTCTGATCTAACTCTGCTTAGCTAGAAACCCTCTAAATATATGTTGTTTGTTACATAGCAGGTTGAATATAAGATAAGTAAAATAAACCTATCTAGCTAGTAGACTTTCTCTGTCAAATTATTTTCTTTATTTGGATTTTTACTTATAAAAACAAAGAGGTGTCATTCTTGGGAAATTTTCTCGATATCTCTCGAAAAAATTACTTTGTTACAGATTTTACACAAAAATCGCTAAAATTCAAGTACTTTAGTACCCTTATACTAAAAGTTTGAGACATTTTCCGGACACCACCACTCTACTAAAAGGCGTATTTTTATAGTCGGTTCTGTAGGCAAAATGCCACATAATCATAATCATAATCATAATCATAATCATGTGTGACGTAATGTAAATTTAAATTGTTCTATATGCATCAAAATAGAAGGTAGCGAGTATCTGCTATTTCTAAATTGCACTTTATTTTATCAAGACTGTTGTCGCTATTTGCCACTTTCTTTTGCTAATGCACCCTACCATGGCCCACTAATAATATGTATTATTAGTGGGCCATGACCCTACGTGGTTTATTGATCTTGAAATTTTTTTCCTTATTCGTCACTTCCATTTTTCTAGAAAAAATACATTTCTTAATTCAATATCAGTTGCTTGTTCAAATATATTGAGGGGGAAAATGCAATTAAAAAACTTCTTGAAATTAATTTGTCTGAAACGGTGTTTTGAGCATATTTTAGCTTATAAAAAGATTTATTTATTTTACAGATGTATAGATTTTCAAAAATAGATTTTTGATTGCTCAAACAATTTTATTTATAGTAATTTATAGTAATTTCGTAGATGATATTGTTCTGGTGCCAATTATCTCCATTTTATATGGAAACATTTCAGTGGAGATAATACTTGCATTAGATTATGAACAACTCGTTGAGTTTTACTCTGATCAATCTAATCTTTCAGTTGAAAAGAAAATGAAAAGGCGTGATTATCTTTTTCTTCATCGCCTTTATCGAATTCAACGAATTGTTTCATAGGCGTGGCATTCCTTAAGGTCATTTAAAAAATTACCTGTTTATACTGCCAGCTTCGAAAGATCCGAAATTAATTTATTTTTATTTTTTTATCTTTGCTATTTTTCGATATTGTTATTGTAATAGCTCTCAAAACACACCTTCGCATCCAGTTTCGCATGTTATTGTAGTTTTTTGTATTTTGTGTGCTCGGAAAATATAGAATATAATATGAAAAAATGATAAACGTAAAACGTTACTTTTCATTTTTGCTTTTTTTTATTTTATGTGTACATTCGGTAAGGTCCATTGCATAACATAATCTTTTAGATAATTTAGATTGGGAAGTCATCGGAGCAACCTTTCTGTAGCGTTTTTACACTGCTTTTTAGACTGTCATTCCGAGTAGATCTAATTGAAACTTCATTTCTACTGCCAAGACTAAGCCCATATCTCTATTTCACGAGTTTCTTCTTTTAACACTTATGACATGCTGGTCATTTAGTAAATTAAGTAATTTTTTTTTTTTAGCTCCTGATAAAACCAGACTTTGATTTCTTTCCCAACGTGGACTAACCTTGTTTTCCAAGCGCAATCTAACTTGTTTATGTGTTTTTTTTAGCTCACCCCACCCCTCATCCCACCCCGTGGCGAAGTGAACGCTGCAGATGCTTTCGATATCGGTTCGTTTGATGAAGATGACGTCAAAGGTGTGAAGGTAAGTCGACTACCTTATTAATATAATATATAATATATTTCATTTTACACAAATAAAAGACAAACACCAATTTGGACTCTTTTTTAAGTCTCATAACGAGGACGTCTCGAATCTTCGATTTTCCCAATGTTTATTGATTTTATCTTTTAAGTCATTGGCTTAGCATTGGCCGGTGCTTTGACCCTAATTCCTTCAATACCTTCCCCCGCCCGAACCCCTGCTGCAACGACTCGCTCATATTTTTCGCTCATATTCCCCATTTTTCATTCAAAAGAACTAGCATCTATGGTTAATCATGGCCGTCATAACACGGCCGTATTTGTTGCCGCTATGTTTTCGAGTTACAGAGTTTGGGACTAGCTAAAACCTGGGTAATTTGCATGGCTTATCTTTGTTCCATACTTAACACAATATCCAAATTGTTTTATATTTTGAGAAAAGAATGGGGGAGATATCGGACACTTTCGTTTTCGTCTTCTGAGGACCAAAACATCAGAACCAAGACATGTCAATGTATACAAATAACACACTGTTAAGATTTATGTCGGGACCAGTTATATTCCAAACGTCGACCTTCTACCATTATATACCTTCTACTTTCGATTTTTTAGTTCTTAGTTCAGGAGTTAAAATTTTGTGTTAAGGTAAATACACACGTTCGTTTTCTTGTTCATATATGATTTGACTTAACCCGCGGTGAGGAATGGGGGGGGGAGAACTACCCCCTCTTGATACAAAATCCTTCATAATTCGTATTTTTTTATGTGATTGAAATATCAAATTACATAACATATATGAAATTTAATAAAATTAAACATCAGAAAGTTTAAGAAAAAAGGCTTTTGTGTGAAGTTTTAATGCGCCTTCTTTTGTTAAAAAAACACGCGTTAGTTTTTATACTAAAGTGAGTTTACTAAAAGATGTAATATCTTACGATTGCCTCGATATTTTTTAACAAAAACTTGGAAAATATCTTGAATTGTGTTGATAATACTTTAGACGTCTTTTTTACTCGGTATATTTAGCGGAACATTGTTTTTTAGGGGAGGGGGCCCTCACAGCGGGTTAAGAAGCTATTTGCATAACATATTTCTTGTCTGTTATACAATTATATAGTCATTAATATACTTTTTAACTTTAACAATCAATATGTTATCATAAAATTGTTAGAGGGTTGCATTTCAAATGTGATTAGTTATGGGTTAAATCTAGCTTTATGATAGTGTAAATAATAAAAAAAAATTTTATCTTCGAAAATAATCATTCTTTCGATTGATTGTTTTGTAACAAGTTACATTATAATTTGAATTATATATTGCAAGAAGGATCAGTAAAATATCATCAAGTATTGCCGATTTATTCAACAAAATACAGAATATCCATTATTTCCCCAAATATTACATATTTTTTCTTCATATCAAATATATGTGCTGGAAGTCCACTAATGAATCCCTCTCAATGAATTTTGATCAAAACCTACTTTGCGTAAAAGTTTAGCGGCAACAAATACGGCCGTGTTTAAGAAGGCCATGGGTTAATAAAACCCATAAAATAAAACCATAAAATAAAACAAGATGGCGATGGCATTTTAAACGACAAGCAAATATTAAAGGAGTTCCCTTCGCGATCTGTTTCGGGATAATTCGACTTATATACGAATGGAGAAGTTTAATCAACCTAGTCAGTTGCTCGCTGTTGACTAATTATTCATGACGTAATGCATAATTTATGCGGTCTTCTCTGAACTCAGCACTAGTCACTCTCCGTCCTTGATGATATTTTGTTATAAGATTGTCATGTCGCCAACAAGAGGGAAATCGAATCAACAAAGCTGCATCAGAAACCTACTGCTACTGGTTGTTTTCAAATGAAACACACCTAACCGTCTATTGTATGAATCTGTCTTGTTTTATCTTAGGTATCATATCAAAAGTCTTCCTAATTTAGACGATTGATTGGTTTGAAATTACGTCATTAAGAATCTGATAGGTGGATTTAAATCAACCAATCAGATTCTTGATGATGTATTATTCAACCAATCAATAGTCCAAATTAGACAAAGTTTTGAGATTACCCATTTGGGATCGTCTACGAAATACATCATCAAGAATTATCAAGAATCTGATTGGTTCACTGGGAAATATTTTCGACATTTTTGATTTCGGCAGAAGATAAAATTGTGACATTTTGAATCGAATCAATTAGAATCTTCATGATGTAATTTTCAACCAACCAAACAGCAAGCCTATAATTTGAAGGAAATCCCTTACCCACATTGCTTAGCATCCTGCTAAACGAAACAAATAAAGCAAAACAATTTAAAATACACCCTAGTCTGATTAGTGCTGATTAGCCTATAACTCTCCGTAAATTGTCGAAAGTAGATTAGAAAGTGTGATTTTATTTCGTTCCATCTGTAATGCCAGGCGGACAGAACAAACAATTAAAAAGAAGGTCTCTAAAGCTCCGATTAAAAACGTGGTATTTTCTTTGTAATATAGAAATAGGGGTCAGTAATTAGTACTTCCGGTCTATTATTAGATTTCAATTGAACATTCAAAACAACTATGTTCATTTACTAGATATATTTGAATCCATCAAAGCCTAAAGAAAAAAATAAGATTTCTGATACAAAAAAATTCAAAAAATACTTATTTTTGACCATTAAATAGAATTTATAAAGCCGGAGTTTTAATTGAAACCAGTTGAACAAGTTTTTTCCTTCATTATTTCATGTAGTTAGACAATATTAGACCCTGGGTTCTATTTTGGAAATACTACCTTTTTTGAGCTAACGTAATATTTCTTAATTTCACCTTTCTTTAGATGAATGAAGCCGATCAAGGCATATATAAAGACTTCAGTTACGTCAATTCCGAAAGGTGGCAACAAGAGATTGCCGGTAAGTCTTTCGTGGCCAGATCATATTCATTAGGGGTTGGTCTTTTTTAACCCATCAGTAGGTGGGTGGTCGATGATTGAGGTGGGTTAAAAAAATATTCTAGGACATCTTTAGGGGGAAGCTTAAAAATTACTTAATTGTTTTAATATTGAGGTGGGAGTGAAACCACTCTTCGTGCAAGGGGGTCAAAATTTCTAATAGGATTCTAAGAGGGGGGTTGAAAATATATGCTGTGTCAATTGAAATCACGTGTAGGTGGGTTGAGGAGATTTTCTTATATTTCCAAAAATTCCCATGCCCCCTAATGTTGTTGAAAATAATTGAAAAAGTTTTCATACACCTCCACATATTTCTCGACCCTCCTATCCAGCAAAAAATGACGAACCTCTTATTCATCCCATTTACTCTTTCCTGTTCCTATAACTCCATTTGTTTGCTTATCATAAACGTCGTAATAAACGTCAATAAACTATTGTTGTCATTTTTTTGTGCTTTTTCGAAGATTTGAGCTAGTTTTAAGTACCCCATGTAAATTTCGAAAAGCCTTCGAATGAATGTCCGTGCGGTTGAGCGGAACACCATCAATATCATTATTACGATATCGTACGCGAGCTGAGTTCAATGTTTTCAATATTTTGCTGTACTTTCAACTACTCTGAAATATCGTATGCCTGACCTTGGAATCCTTAAAACCCTTGAAAACCTTGAACAATGAGTAAGGGACCTTGCAACTCTTGAAATTTGATCAATATTCATGAGAAACCTTGGAAAACTTGAAAAAATCTACTTTTTTCATTCCAAAAAAAAAATGAAATACGGTTACTAAGTGAGTTATCTGTTCATTTTGTGAAAGTGTTATTGTAAGTATATTTTTCTGTTAACAGTTTCTTGTTATTTTTTAAAATCTCAGATATAGTAGAATTTAGTCAATCTGAATTTTTCTAGATTATCAATTTTTAAAAATTCCGTTACAAGGATGAAGTAATTAGTCTAATCAGGGATCACTATCTTTCATCGAGATTGTACCAGCACTCCATCTTAAAACAGCTTACGTAACTATAGCTTTCGTTTATTTCTCTGTATACATTTAGCCCAAGAACCTTGAAAAATTTAAAGACAACAACCTTGAAAAACAGCCATCAAAGAAGCTAAAAAAACCCAATGATGTTTGGCATACACCAATTAATAAATCTGGTTGGCTGTAACTCTGTCAGCTCAACCCATTTCATGCGAGGGATAAATCGATTAGTCAGTTTGTACCTGATGTCGAAACACTAGATGGAAGTTCAGTCGGTGGATGAGGCTACGCCTCTGCATGACGGTTCCATCATTAAGTGGATATATTTCGAAAGTCATCTACTCCTCGGTGTTCACAATAGAAATGATGTTTTCGTCATTTTGATTTATAGGTTTTATCCTTTCTAGTTCCTCCACGCTATTCGTTTTGTCTTTGATATTCTCTTATTTTCTTTTTCCTAAAAGCTGTTAGTTTTTTCCATTCGAGACTAGTTGCGCTATCAGCAATATTGACAATAATGACAATAGTTCCTTGTCGGTAATGATGAAGTCATTTGCTTTGTTCTTTAGAAACTGTTTTCGATGTTGTAAATCAAGAGACGGAACGAATAGAAGCGAAAAAGAAAGCGAAGTTCCTATGTACGGATAGAAGTAAGTACCAGTGATATTCCTTTATTAAAGCACGTTTTAAGACCATGTCAAGCTTCTGTCCAAATCTATTTCTTAATGCGGGATCCATACGGTGATTATTTGATTTTTTAACGAAAATCTAAGAAAAAATATATTTTATCGTTGCGTCATTGAATTCTATGGACTGTAAACAAATGTGTAGGGGTGATTTAATGTGATGGGGTGTGTAAATGTGAGGAGGGGTGTGTAAAATGTGATGTAGGCTAATATATGGCTTACTTTGGGTGCTTATAAATACGTGTCTTTTTGCGCAAATGTCATCAAATTTGACCCGATCTATAGTCAGATGTTAATTTTCGAGCTATGATATTTTGATGTCAATGCGACACAAATTACGGAAAATGTTTTCATTTTTTTCATTTTCATCTTTCAGATGGAAGAACGAGTTTTATATTTTTTTCCTTCCCAAATTAGGTACGGCGTCTTTGACGTCTACATAGGAAACACAATTGAAAAAAGACCAATCAAATATTAAGATTACAATTGATGAATATGTGCCAGGTGCCAATACTATTGAGACAGACATTCACTTTTCTTGAATATTCTAAAATTATCTGCATTGATGACGTCTTTTTTTAATGTGCGCGGGTGTGGCTATGAAAAAAGAAATACCGATCCAGCAAATTCTTGTTAAGAAATGTCTGCGTTAGATCGGAAAGAAAATTAATCACATGTCTAAAACTTGTGATGCCTTTATGTTTCCTTTTTATGAATTAATTCTTATGCTTGGACTTGCAAATACACCGTTTTTTTTTAAGAATCATTTAGTTTATCTGAGCCTCGGATCCTTAATTTATTTACAAATCGATATTCCTAACATTACAAGGGTATATAATCTGGCCAGAAACGCTAATTTATTCCCGGACGGACACTTTGGCTAAATCTTATTTCTTCTTGGATTTTGGAGGACTGTTCGACGCGACTGCTATTGTGGAACACCTATTAACGTAATTAATCACAAAAATGACAAGGGAAAAGGCTCATAGCGCATAGCTAAAAGCTTCATGAAATTACCAAAAAAGTCTCATTCTAGGTAATTATTTTGGTATGAGAAGGGCTTACTTCATCCTGGATTTTCAAAACCCCTGACTGAATATTTACCCTTTTTTTAAGGGTGGGTGTATAGCGGGCGCATAGTCTAGTGGTTAATACTTTATTGACCGTGGTTCGAGTCCTCGTCGAGGCATATGTTTTGTAAATGATTAAAACTAAATAAGATTAACCACTAGGCTATGTAGCTGGAGCTTGTCCCGGCTTCGTCAGCTTGAAAGTCCCAACTACGGTTCTGTTCAATGTTAAATATTGTGCGTGTCATCCTGTGATCCTCAGCCCATGTAGTAGTGCATAATAAATTGCTCCTGTATGGGACGTGCGATTCTTAAATACAGTCACAACTAGGGACGATTTTCCTATTACAGCGGTCTTCTTTTGAATGATGAAAACATACAAAAACGAATGATAATTTGATCCTCTTGGTTATTCTTAGAATATTTCTAATTCCTCGGTATTTTTAAACGGTATTCTTATAAAGAAAACGGCGTAGACCAGAAATTACTCTCACACTAGTACAAGAAAGGGCATGGAAATATTTAATACGTGGGCGAAAAAACCTTCAATCGGATACGAGAGTTTCCCATTTTTGGCGGATTTCTGTCTTCAATTTATCGTTTTGTTTTATCGTTTTGTTTTATCGTTATTATCTGTTTGTTTGTTTTTAATCTGCACCACCCGGCTTTCTTTTTATTACTCATGTCTGTTTAATCCATAGACACATTAAGAGATTAATGTGTCTATGGTTTAATCCTTATTACAACGAGTCTAAAAGCGTTAATTTTTTAATACAATTTTTTTAGATATCCAAAATGGCGACTGTTTATTGCACGGTTACTTACACAAACTCGGCGGACCATTTCAATCGGTCTGGACTAAAAAATATTTCTTCTTATATCCTAATCGTTTAGAATACAGAGGTGAACAAATTGTAAGTTTTTTTCGTGAATTCTTTTTTTAAGGGGAATGCGATTCTGTTTTAAGACGTGTCTCAAATGAGAGTTTGAGGAAAAACGGCGACGTGTCCCTTACATTATTTTGCTATGTGTTTCAGCTAGAGTAGAATACTTACCAAATATAAATTGATACATATTTATTCTCCTGGGATAAGACTTGCGTTGCCCCGCCCCCTTTTCTCATAATGGAAGTTTATCGATGCGCTTACTAAGAGTATCTATGGCGCACTAATTTGTACCCCCGTTCACTATCTTTTTATGTGGAATTTTTTCTAGCCATGGCTCTTGAGTGATATATTTTCTCTGCTCCGTCCTCTTTAAGAGCTCGATTTTGTATTTAATAGTTAGTTAACGCAGACCCCTATAGTAAGACTGGGCGGGTTGAGCTTAAACGATGAATGAGACTAACATTTTTCTCTCCCAATGCATTATTGACAATACTCGCTTTAATTTCAACACTAGCGCTTTCTATTAATTGGTAACATATACACTGACATTTTCGGCCGACTTGTTTTCTTTCTTTTTCAATTACTCAATTAAAGAACTGTCCGTCAATCATTTTGACGTTTGCGTGAACTATTGATGACATACTTGATTGGTCAATATTGAACGTGTCTTCTTGTTTCTTCGTGTACATATTGATTTTTCTACGTCACAAAATGATTTATTTATTTACCTGTCTTTATTGCCGCGGAGTCTCTTAAATGGCTTCGTCGTTTTTATCGGGTCGTTTATTATTGATGACTGGCAAATTAAAAAGAGGAGATATGTAAATTGTTGCATTATAGTTTGACTAGAACCCCGTGGGCTAAAGAAAAATGTATAGCTTGGGGTGCAAATATTAGTGGATCGAGTTAACCGCTCTAAGGATTTTTCTGATTTTTTGCATTATGATCAGGCTCAATGACCGTTTTTAATAAAAATTCTACGTTCGTCGAAGTAAGCAAAAAAACTTTTTCAGACTTTGGCAAAAAACGGTTCTAACGATTTTGCTAATTTTTGGTATAGAGCAAGAGAGAGGCAATTATCTAGCAGCCTGTGTAAACAGCATGCCCGGGAACCATCTGGTTCGCGATATATGGAGACTGACATAAGCAAAAAATGCCGAAGAAATACCAAAAATGGCACTTTTGCTTGGTCAGATATTGGTCAAACATTACATCGGACAGTTGGACACCAAAAACTCCATAATTTTTTTAGACTTTTCTGACTTTTGACCAATCTGAGGCATTTGATTCTATTACAAATTCTTTGTCAGCCAGTCTATCAATCAGTAATCAATTAGCCTTCATCATCATCATCATCCTCACGATTTTCACGATTTTCACGCAGTTTACGTTTACGTTTTTGGTAATTTTCTTGCTGTCCGTTAGTTTGTCTGACTGTTTGTCTGACTGTTTGTCTGTCTATCTGTCTCTGTCCTGCGTCGCTTTATGTATCATGGCGCTGTTATTTTTCTCCATCCCAAAAATCATTTGATTGTTTTATCGCAGTTCACTTTTTGATTTAGGATTCTAAGCCAAAATCATTTTGTTCTATTTGAAGAATTTATTCAGGATTTTGATTAAGAGAATACTAATGAGAGTTTGATTTTAAGAAATGCCATATCCGAACTATACGGTTTGTGACTTTACTCTTTCATGAATATTTTATTAAGGGTCAAATATTAGACAATATCTAAGCTTCTGTAGTGATCATATTTATGCATTATTTATCCCTCGAATGATCACAAGCTTTGAAGTTTTTTTTACGAACGTATGTTCTTTTTATAAACGATTTCTTCACTGTCTCGTGAAGTTTTGCGGTATAACTGGTTGAAAATTACATCAAAATTACTTCAAAATTTGATGTTTTTTTGTAATTCAAAGCTATGCCAGTGAACCAATTAGATTTTTTATTTTTATGATGTAAATTTCATCCAAGCCGACTTTCAAAAAAAACCTCACTTCTGCTGTTTTTTTTGTTCAATTTGTTCTGTAGTGTCCTAGCATCAAGGTAAACAGAGAAATCACTTGAGCGTGACGATGTCTATTCATCCAATACAATGCTGTACCTGACAGTAATGCTTCCCCCATCCTACACCTCCCCACTGCGCGAATTGATCCAGGGTCAACTTCACACAAGGTGTGTTCAAATACTGTAGGGCATCCAAATTATGTGGCCAAATATTGTGTGAGGAAGTAGTCTAATTTCATTTGATAACTGCTACATGAATAATGTAGATGCTCGCTTCCTTCTATATGTCTGGATGTCTATGAATAAATAACACCTCAGTCGATTTAATTTTCTACTGTGGGTCTTTCAAGGAAGCGCTGGTTTTCCATGTGGGACATGTAAACATTTCTTCTTTTTCCTCTACGTTTTTGTGGATAAGAGAGCTTCAACTTTATATTCATGCGACATGATAAAAAAAGTATTCATTATCAATCAATGACCCTTCTTCAGATACAGAGCTGATTTGTCAGAAATGTTTCACAGGCGTGTGGGCGTGTGGGCGTGTGGGCTTGCGCTCGCACCTCTCGTGACATGACATGTTACTCCCAATCGGATGCCGATCACTTGGTCGCCCAACATTCTTGTTTTAAGTGCAGTAAAAGTCGCCAACAAAAAAAAAATACTGAGGTTGTGACAATCTATTCGCGACTTTAACAAGGACGCGGCAAGAAGTGAGATGAATGTATTGTTTGTTTTTTATATTGAATTTAATTTAATTGTTGGAAACATTCTTAGTGCAGGAATTTAAAGTCACGAGCACATATTTTTTCGAAATTTGCGAGATTTCGCTCGCAATAATTAGGAATCTTTTTGTACGTTCTTTCATTCTATATCCATGGTTTTGATCTTCATATGCCAAAAAGAAGTACCGGTGTGGTAGAAGAAATATCCTGGGCTACGAAGAGTAAAACAAAAACGACAACATCGTTCAAACCCAATAACTATAAAGTGTCTTATTTCCAAACTAAGCTATAGGGTAAGCAACCCAGTATACGCAAGAGCTTATAATGTTAATAGGGCATTGTGATTCTTATTTGTTTGATAAGGGAAGACGAAATGAGTTCGAAATGAACGCTAATTAAAAGAGTGGATTTTGTTTATTTTCTCGATTTGAAGGTAATTGTATACGGATTTTTCCTTTAGTTCAAAACGTTGTCAAATCCAAATGATTATGCGATCGGTTTAAAATATTCGTCAAAGAAATAAGTTGACGAAAATGAAAGATCGGCAAAAAGAATTTAGTCACTTTAGCCAACAACTTTAGTCACCGGCTTGACTTCCTAATTTGTTAAGGTAAAGGATTAGTCAACAAGTGGAAGTTAATTAATTTTTTGCCGATTTTTTAACTTTCCGATAACTGACGTTGTGACGTTGTACAACGAAGGCGATTAACGCGTAGAGAAGAGTGTCAAAAAAAGAATCAAATGAGGGAGTGGAGATTATAGATATTAGCTGATGAGGGGGGGGGAGCTTTTTTTGCTCCTGCGAATACCTTCACTTATTATTTCTTAATATTTCTTTTCAGACTTCTCAAAAACTTCTCGTCCCCCTCGAAGATGTTCAGTACGTTGATGAGATCAACTACAAGGGTTTCAAATGCATCAAGATCGTGATGAAAGATCAGAGAGAACAGCTCATCCTAAGAGCGGAGGTGTGTATCTTATTACATTGTTCGGTAAGGGACAAAAGGTCTTGTCCTGCAAACTTTAGTGCAAGGTTCAGAGTGGAGTGGTCAGGGAAAACGTGTAAAATTCAAACGTCAGGGATAAAAAGAAAAATGGTAAAAAAACAGGAAAAAGTCAGGGGGAAATAGTTTTCTCCAGCCATCATTGACAATGTGAGTGCATACAGTTGAATTCAGGAAAAATGAAAATGAAATTCACTCTGAACCCTGCAGTGGTCACCTGTGGGGCTAAGAAAAAACTGTCCGCTGTAATAATTGAAAATAGTTTTTCTTCAATTTGTTTTACTTCAATCTGCTAAAGTCTAAAACAAAAGTTCTGATGGAAAATTCCCCTCGAATGTGTATGATAAATAAATATATTTCGGATAGCCAACCCGATCCCTTAGCCAAAACGTCAACATGACAAAAAAACCTGTTTGGAAACGTTATCATTATCGTTAATCTGTTCGAGTGAAACGGAGTGATAAATTTTGCGTAGCTGCACACCCTCAGCCAAAACGTCAACAAAACCTTTTGGAAACATAGCCATTTCCTTTGTTTATCTTTTACATCTTTTTTCATAGTGAAAAGGAGTTCAAACCACCACCACCCACACCACCCCCTGTAGCACTTTCAAATATGGGCGCAAAAAAAATCCGATTCTTCTCCATTTTCTTTTACCCTTCTTCTATATCTTCTTTCAGAGTGATACGGAGTTCACACTTTGCGCTTCCCTTGCAACGCTTTCAATTAGGGGCGTGACAAAAACTGGGTACCCAATTCTTCCCCATTTTCTTCTTTTCACTTTCACCTTTCTTTTATACCTCTTCTTCTTTTAGAGTGAAACGGAGTACAGTGAGTGGTTCAAAGAGATTTGCAAATCGTTCGAAGAAGCGCAAGTGCACATCAAGACCGGTGCAAAAATCCTCGCGACGAACAGCGGGAAACCGTCTCACACGAGTAGCAGGGACGACATCGACTCAATCTCAACCTACGTCTCACACACTCATTGAAAAACAAAACAAAAAAACATAAAATAGAAAGAAATTATAAATGTGACCCACCCACCTCACTCCCAAATAAATGATAGATAACTCTGAATCCATCGCGATGAATAAATAAATTTACCAACAACAACAGCAGAAGCAATGATGGGTCTGTTAAAACCAGCCTAACACATTACGCCACACTCTGCAATCCTGTTGCCGTGCGTGTTTTTTTTCTACTGACGGAATATAGAAAAAAGAGACTTGAACGTAGAGAATCGAGAAGGCGTCCCATCGTCTACTCCAATAATAGACTTCTTCTGCTGCGAAAAATGGTTTTTATTTTTTTAGTAGAAGGGAGATACAGTAATGCCAAGAAGAACATATAATGATGACAAGGGATCAGAATTATGTTTGACAATAAATTAGAAGGCTCTCTCTCTCTTTCTGTGTTTTGAAGGAGAGCGCTCTCAAGGGATTAGATGAATCGAAATAAAAATGGACTCACTATTACATTCGCATGCACTAACACTTAACTACACTATCAGGTAAATAAGAAAAAAAAGACTGAAGATTTTTCAACAATTGTTGATATGTTGGTGGATGCTACTACACAGACGTATTTTTTTTGAACGTTTTATTATTATTTTAAGGCATGCATTTACGCATGCGCGGGATAACTCGACTACGCACTCGAATCCACTCGTTCAATCACTCGACAATTAAATTATTTCAAAGTTTTTTTAGTCGCTTCTGTATTATATATATAAAAGTCATCGCTCGTGGTAATGCTTTTTTCATACATTATGCAAGATATGATGGCTTTGCTTTTCGCCCGTTGGTTTCAAGGATTGGAACTACTAACGTATCAGCAACAAGAAATGGTGCATTATGGGGGGATTTTGAGATATGTCACGTGACTTTCTATTCTTGATTTCACTTGGCATATCATCGAGGGAAAACGTTGTTTTTTTGAGAGAGAATAGAGCGTGACGTAAAATGAGATTTTAGTTATCGTTTTTTTATTTGCCGGGAAGATGTCTCGGAACTATTATTTTTTGCTTTCTTTGTTTTTGTTTAACAAAAGGTGTTATAGTCTGTTTCAGATTCTGCGAGACTTATGACGAAAGTGTCAATATATCATGGTTTCCTTGATCGTTTTCCATCTGGTTTTTGGGAAATGAAAGAAGAAGCTATAAGAAAAAAGATCAGAGAATAAAAAATCGGGAAAATGAGAAGCAAGAAGGAGAAAAAGGAAAAAGAAAACTAGCAACAATGAGAAATAAGGGTCTGAGATAAAAGATCAGAGAATGAAAAATCGTGAAAATGAGAAGCAAGAAGGAGAAAAATGAAGAAGAAATAGAAATAGAAATAACAATCGTGCGATAGGAATGTTTAAAATAGTAATTAAGTACAGTAGTAATAAGTACAATTTAGTATAATTTATGGATTATCCTTAATTATTAATTAAAGCTAAAATTAAAAGTTTTCTAGAAACTAAAATCCTAATGAAACCCCTGAAAAGTAGGGGGTGTTACAAAAAGAGTCAAATCTCCTGAAATATAGGGCTTTCGAACCGATACCGATTTAGCTATCTCAGACCCATATTTCTCATTTTTGCTGATTTTCTTCTTCATTTTTCTCATTCTTGCTTCTCATTTTCCCGAATTTTGTTTCTCTGATCTTTTTTCTTATAGCTTCTTCTTTCATTTCCCAAAAACCGGATGAAAAACGATAATGGGAACTTTCGTCATAAGTCTCAGAGAACCTGAAACAGCTATAATAATGATATTGATAATTATTATGATAATGATAATGATATAAGGCCCTGTCACACTAGCATATTATATGGGATTATTATATTAAATTTAATTGAATTTATATAGTGCGACAACGGCAATGCTCTGTTGTTTTGCGAGATTCATTCAATTCAATTTGTTATAATTAATCCATATAATTTGATTAATCTTCTAGTGTGACATGGCTTAGGGTTAAAATTTTGCCCCATGGAGTTATCGTCAAACTTGAATTAAAGAGTAAAGAAAAAAATGAATATTTTATAAAAATTGTTTATTGTTATTAGTATGTAGCAGATGAAGTTCTTTCTAGATAATTATTTCCGTAAAGGAAATGCTAGAAAACTTGCCAAGCATGTAATATACAACACCTTGATTGGAAAGATTTGCTTAGTGCTTGTGCACAAGAAGAAATTTCGGACACCAAGATTTTATACCAATATTTTGGACACCAAAATGTTGGACTTTTAAGAACTCAAGGTTATTTTTAGCGTGTTAGAAATACTTCAAGACGTAAGATGCTTATTTTTTTATCGCTTCTTGACTAACACAAGGCCGGAGGCATACGAATTTTGTCCGAAATTTAAATCGTCCGAATTTCATCACATTTTAAAACAAAACATGTTAAAAATGCCTAATATTTAAAGGAATGAAGGATGCAAGTAGCTGATCGGTAGCGAGGCTTGATTGGTCTGAGGCTGTTTACTGAGATGATATTTGAACATGATTTTTGTGACCTTGGTTATGTCCAATTCGATATCGTGCGAAACTTATTCACTCGAGGTGTTGAATTATGTTTCTGTCTATTAAACTTGGTTCATATTGTATTTTAAGCCATATCGGGGACGAGCGTGTGAAATCAAGACGAATTAATCATTTGCTCTTCAATACGCATTTATAACATCGTATTTCGGTGGTGCCCTCTTCGGGGACGCTTATTAGCCATCGTACTTTATTTGTGACACTAAGATATTCCCGATCGTCTTAAGTTATAGTGTGAAATAATCGTTATTCTTTTATTCTTATGATATAGTCGGGATCAACCGTAGCATTCTACGACATGATCGTAGAATTCTGCGACCTCATGATGTCGTAGAAAGCTACGGTTGATCCTTTATGTAATAGTTAACTTACAATCGCTCTTTTTTTTGGCTAGAATTATGGTAGTAATTAGATAAAACAAAATCATGTCCGACGAAAGTTTTGTCCGCTTAAGTATGATATTGCTCTGCTGATAATTCCACTGTGATTTCTTTTTGTTGATCATAGTCTCGGATTGCCATGTGAATCAAAAAAGCTTCTTTTTGCGCTTGAAATATTCTGACGAATTACATTTTATATGGCTAGTACTCAGCTAAGTTCTAACGTTCTAAAGTAATCCTTTTAGTCTAACCGTAAGGTAAAATCCTCTAGTATATCATTCGCATAATTATCTTAGTGGTTAATCTGGAGCTGTTACAATTTGAAATGATACAATGGTGTCTTAAAAACAATTAGTTATACCTTACCTTACCATACCTTACTTTTGTGATTGATCGTTTACTTCATTTGACCCAGCTTTCTTTTAACAGGTTTTAAAACTTTAAGAGGGAAATCGATAATTCTTTTTTTAGCAATTCATTTTAAAATTTTAGTGGGTGTACTTACTGAATTAATTTCAATCTAACCTTTGAAAGAATTACAAATTATAAACACTCGTTAACGTTTAGAATGATTAGAACGCAATTGAGTACTAGCCTTTATGCGATCGGAATTTCTCTGCAACAAATGAGCGATCTGGAACAATTCTTTCCATGCAATACTTGCCACACACATACACACTACACTATTAAATTATATTTGGGGAAATTTAATGACAATAATGATAGAAATGATTATGTTAATATTATAATGATGATTATATTGATGCTAATTGCCCAATTCAGTTACCTTCCATACGACAGCCTCTTCATGCATATGATCATTCTTGCAATCGTCTGAAAATGCACCTATGAAGAAAGGTTCATGTCAATGTTTTTTATGTTAAATCACTTCTACGAAGAATTTTAGTTTGTCATTCTCAGAAGTAACTCTTTAAAACCTTTAATCAATACATCTCTCATAAACAGAACGATAGGTGTACTATTACCCTCACTATGATCTTTAGTCTGTCTGTAAATTATGGGTGATTTTACCGTTTGAATGGTTGTAAGTTCAATCAATGAAACAGCTTATTTGACTTCTGGGTTCAGAATTGTTGAAAACTCTAGAAAACTCGTGATAAAATAAATACTTTTTCTCTTTGTTCTGGAAAACTATGGAATTTGAAATTAAAATGGCTGAAATGTCTGTTCCAGTCTTTTTTTACTAAAGTTTTCTTAACCTTCAATAAAATATCTTTCATCATTCCTGATACTATTTATCATTGGAAATGGGTCTTCAAAAGGTATCAAATTGTGCGTTAAAAACACTTAATGTTTGGAAAACCATAATACTAGAATTATCTGGAAAATATGACCTTTAATTCATTCTAAACCCTGTGCCATAAGTTGCAGATAATCCCTAACCTCCTACTCCCACCCTCACCCACACCCACACCCTCACCCACACCCACACCCACACCCACACTCACACCCCACCCCTCTTTTATCATTCATTATCTACACGGCTTGGTATTTTTTATTATATTTTGTATTTAATCTATATTTCTTTAATAATATTATATTGACCCATTCACCACCCGTTGCTTTTGTATATATTCGCTGCTACTACTACTCTTATAGCTAAATGTTAAAATTTTTCGCGTCTAGAAATTTCGTAAGGAAATAAGGCTTTTTGAAAATCCAAGAAAAAATTAGACCTCATACCGAAATAGTTGCCTAAAATAAGACCTTTTTGGCAATTTCATGAAGCTTTTAGTCCAAAAATCCTTATATTTTGGCGCTATACGCCTTCTCTCTTTACCATTTTTGTGATTAATTGACTTAATAAGTGTTCCAATACCGGTGGTCCCACCAAAAACGCCGCCAAAATCCCGGAAGAAATAATTTGCTAAATTGCCCGTCTATGAAGAAATTTAGGTTTCTGGACAGTATCTCTAACCTTATCGGAATTTCTAGACTCGACACTTTCTGGCACTTAAGGCTTTTTCTTTCTGTTTTTTTTTTCTGGCTTATTCACGCTATTGTTTTCGTTCTTTTCAATTGCAAGGGGGATTTGTGCGTCTTGTGTGTTAGTTGATGGTACGCGTTGTGTATGTGATTTTAATGGGATTTAGTTTTTGTTTTTTTTGTTGTTGTATTTTATGTTGATTTTTTTCTCACCCTTTTAAAAGCCCTATTGTAAATAAAAAGAGTATTTTACGAATTGTTGGTGATTTTAGTCCTCTAATTCATATCGAGAATTTTCTGCGCCGAACATTTTTTTTTGCGTGAAGATATAATTCTGCCTGTAAAACTTTCGATGCCATTATGTGAATTTAGAAAGTCAATCTTTGTGAAAGTTGAACTAATTTGTTCATTTTTAGAAATTAATTTCATATTACTTTACATATTTAAGTAGAAAAACTCAGCATTGTATTGCCTGCTCCTGCTCCTTTTTGATTTTGAAAGTGGGCCCAAGTGAAAACCAATCATTGTCTCTCCGCAAATACATTTCGAAGTATTTGATGATACTCAATATCTTTTTTATGGGTAGAAAACTACAGTTAATTTTTTACTATTATTTTGTTAATCTAAAATTATTGTGAACTATTGTTTTGATGTAAATTTAGCCTTAGAGATTTAGTTTTGCTAATTTAACTTTTCATATACATTACCTTACACTACTGGAAATGTTTTCTCATCAATTTCAAAAGTGTAAAATTGATTTTAGAGTCTTTTCAAAGATGTGTGCGAAAGACAGCTGAATTTTCGTTGTTGCGCCTCGTGGAAATTTCAAATTTACCAGCGCAAAATCAGAATCCCCTAAAGGTTTGTCCATTTACGTATTTATTTTCATAATAGTTATATAGTAGAATATGTTAAAAGCTGCTGGTTAGCTTCTCAAGGGCATTTCCAATCATCCATCCCTGTCTCCCGCCCTTCATCATCAATCTGTTCATATCCAGGAACTCATATTTCTTAAGAATGCAAGAAATTGTATCACAAAATCGTAAATAGGAGAAAAAAACAAAAAGATATTTCAAATTAACTCTGTTTGATTGCTTTTTATGATGTCATATGGTTTCCTTCATTTTTTTTTATGAAAATCACTTTCATCTAATTTAAGGGTATTTCATTATGCAAACGCGAGTGAAAATATTTGGGATAATGTAAAAAAGTACTCATATTTACACGATGGGAAGTTAGATTAGTTTTTTTTGTTACATTCTGTATATTTTTATATGTGTATTTTGAAGAATGATACGTGCTGTCAAATGTTAGTGTAATTGCAATATATTGGTTAGTTCTGTTAAATACAACAACACCAAGAATCGTTTTTCTCTCAATCATTAATTGTTAAGTTTTCCATATTAGACCGGCGACTGAGGGGGAAGTGTTACATATTTCGGGAAATTATGCACGATGGAAAAAAGTAATGTGAATTCAACTTATGTCTGCTCATGGCCAGCTTAATTAAGCTGGCCATGGTTTGCTCAGAAACCCCTAAAATTTGCCCGACAGTGGTCGCTAAGAGCCTGGGGGAGGGGGAGAGGGGAGGGGATCAAATCCTTAGCGGCGATGCAATTTTCTTTTTGCCGTAAACCGTCTCGGACCCGTTTGAGGTTTATCGGACCTGTTGTAGCTGTCTCGGACCCGTGTGTAAGTGTCTCGGACCTGTACGACTTTAAACTTTACCATCAGGGTGTATGTGTAGGATGTATGTCAAAGATTTGTGGAAAAATATAAGGTTTTCAAGATTTTTCTGTAGCTTTTCTTCTGGCTGTTTTTGTCCTATAGTGTGAAATATTAAATTAAATGGTCACCAAATAAAATAAATAATAATTTAACCTAAACATAACACAATCTTCGAATAAATAAATATATTTTCTGGATATTAGAAATTCCACTTTCACGTACTGGACAAATAATTTATATTTTACAATTCAAGGTTTTCAAGGTTTCTCCAAAATGATGGATATTTCAGGTTCATAAGGTCCCTCAATCGGTTTTCAAATTCCTGTACACCCTGTAATAATTTTGTGTATGATGATCGACATTTCATTGTTTCTACATACACAATAACTTGAAGGTAGTAAGGAACGTATTAAAATGTATGTAAAAATGCATCAAATATCCTTATGCCAGTTATGAGGATGGTGGTACAGAACCAATCATATGAAAAAAATAGTACCGTGATACTAAAATTGCATTTTTTTAGCCTTAATTATGACAAAATTTGGCAACTTTCAACAAAATTCGACATCGATTCGAAACATGGCATTCTATACCAATAGGCCTAGACATCGTGCAGGTCTTTTCACGGAAAGTATCTTCCGAGTATTTAGTGGTTCTGAAGTATAATTAATAAATAGCATTATCTGAAAAGGCATTAAACGATAATTATATGAATATTCCCAGTATGAATAGAGCCAAAGATGTGGTGTCGGTTTTGCTTTGACCTACTTTTGCCTCTATCTTTTGATTGCGGCCTTCATTTTTGATAAA
>JAUKPT010000014.1:0-37531 GCA_032273505.1 Nanomia bijuga | reverse complement strand
ATCACACACAACTTGTAAATTGACACATTTTCATGGGAAGTATAAATCATCTTAAAAAAAAGTCATTTTGCAGAATTTTTTTATTTCATTTCTGGAGTTTAAAACGTATTATCCTCTTTCCTGGAGCCATTATGATCAGAACACAAGGGTAAATATTTTGGCAAAAATTCCGATTTTTTCCACATACTATTTTAAAATTTCTTCCCTGTTTTAGATCCGAAACAATAAAAATCAGTAGAAATCACTTATTTCTTCCCAGTTTCTATGATTTTGTTTTGGCGCTTTTGGCCAAAATATTTACCCTTGTCAGAAGCGATGCTTCTAAATTCAGATATGCATACTAATCTATTTTTACTCCAAAACTGATAAGATAAGTTAAGAAAATACCTACCATGTAACACAAAGTAAGTCATCTTTCGTAAACCAACAACTAAACCACAACAAATTACGAAATCCAAATCTACATATTATTTCATCTTTTTCGTTAGCTTTCGCTTACAAATTCACGAAATAATTATTCTCGCAATAAAAACTTCCTCCTTTACATATATTATTATTACTTATCTGTTTTTTAATATCTTTTTTCTCTCTCGTGTGTTGAGAACTACTACTAGCCTATTCAAAACAATGTAAATAAACAAAACAAAGAAAAATGAAAAGAAAAGCAAAAGAAGAAGAAGAATCGTAGTGTTGAATAAAATATGGGTAGCTGTCAGGAAGACCAAGCACTGAATAAGCACAGATAGTTCTAGTACAGCAGTAGGTAGGTAGATATATATAGTACTACACACTTTATTTTCCTCAAATAGGCAGTTAAAATACACTTTTCATATCCAACGGAAAATATTTTGTCCAACAGCCCCAGAAATAAGCAAAATTGCCAAAACCAAATTTCTATTGTTTTTCACCCTAAAACAGGAAAGAAATAAGAAAAAAAGGAAAATGGCGTGAAGAAAAAATAAGAAGTTTTGGCCAATATATTTTACCGGTGTTTATCATGGTTTATCATGGTGTTTATCATATTTTTTAGCAACTTGAGTAGGTGTTAACAGAACAAATTGAGCAGCATGTAGTTTTTAAAACACAACGATGAGAGAAAAAAACTGTTAAGGGATTTCTGCAAATTGGCAAACTTCATTAATTGAAAATTACTTCATCATATCAATTTAAATTGATCAGCATTTTCTAATCTGAAAATACATCAACTGTTGAAATTTCGAAAAAAAAACACAGAAAGAAATTGTGATGAAACAACTTTCGACGAAAAGTCCCCATAATTTGCAGATGAACCCTAACAGACCGCTATGATCAATGCACAGTTCTCAAAAAGAAAAAAAACACATCCTTGTTTTACTAAGACAAACAGCTTTGTTTATCCAAGGTAAACATAATAGTTTTTGAGAACAAATAAAATAAAAAGAATAAAATAAATTAAAAAAATTCAATTTTCTTTCATTTTATTCCACTTAGTTATTTGTTCGAGGGGCAAATCACTCAACAGAAATCTCGTACACATAGCCACGTATATTCTATTGATTTCATACCATATAAATCTAAAAAAATTATATTGTTTTTCTTTGCAGAAACCTCATTCACCTTTCTATCAAGCAAGTTTACCCTCTGAATCTATTTTTTATTTTGTAGCAAATTAAAACATTTATTCATCCTTTATTCAATTTCACTATAATTTCACTGTCTATGCCATGTCTACGTCAGTTATTATTTTCATTCTATAAACCTTTCTCCACCATGCTAATGCATACGCTCAGCAGCTGACAACAACATCTCTTGGACGTTGCGATATAAATCTTCTACAGTATTCAATAGTTTGTCTCGTCAGATAAGATCTGTAGCAATTTGTATAATGTATAATGTGTCAACTCGTTGGAAAGAATATTGGGTATATAAAAAGTGGTTTAGCATTGTTAGTGTTTATATAACATAAAAGAGAGTAATGATAAGTGTAGATTAACTGACTTCTCTTCAACTTTTACAAGTATATCTCCAAATACATACATATCTCCATGTGAACCTTATCAGCTGCACTGATTTCTGACTTAAACTGTCATGCAAAAGCAGAGTAGACTAATTCTTATAATAGCTGCAACACCTTAGCATATATCTTCTACCTTAACAGCTATCTTCAATATTTGGTGCAAAGTGAAAGTTATTAGTTCTATTAGAGAAGAGTTAAGCTACCTTTTCTTTCATAAAGACATTAGAGAAAAACAATGTTACAAATTCAACATGTAAAAAGATGGTATGGAGAAGATTTTGTTGTAAATGGTGAGTCTTTTTTCTTACGTTTAAACAAAAATAGAATAACTTCAACGAAAAAGACACTATAGCAAGCCAAGACTGTACAAATGACTTTCAAAATTCAGTAAAGTTTCTTTTTTTAGATCGGCGATCTAAATATCAAAGCATTATATAATAACCATCTCACTATCTCTACAATTTTTCAATGTTTGCATGTTCTTAAAATTTTCTGAACTCAATCTCAACCCGAATGTTCTTATAAACGAGGTTCTTTTAAAAAAAAACATGATTGTCACAGACCCTTTATCTGCAGCACTTTAAATACATATGATAATAATGATGTCTTCTGCTTATCTGGTTACAGTATATCAACTGCAAGAGAAACAGAAAGAGGAATTCAATACTGTTTGACGACACTTAACATCTCATATTCCAAATAAGATTAATTCATTGAATTTTAATTTAGCCAAAATTGAATTATTATGAAGAATATGAATTAGTCTTTAGTGCAGTTGTTAGCGATTTCGAGTAATCTGATTTTGTTCTGAAATCATACGGTGTCATTTACACTATAGAAAGTAAAAAATAAACCTGTCTAGATTCTCAGGCTTTTCATACCAATAAATATAATGGTTTATCTAATCAGATTGGTTAGAATTATATCATGAAAGAATCTGACATGGTTCAGATTATTCGTAGTTTTTGACAAAACATCAATTAATGGCATTATTTTTGAAATTTTAACATACCAGCTCCTTGATGACGCGACGTAATTTTCTCTTGTTTAGTTTGTACAAGGCTTTAAAAAGATTTACACAAACAAATTACTACTCATATTATATAGAAGAAAATAAAAAACTGAAATTTTATATAAAAATATAAAAATGGTAAGAAGAAAATCGCAAAAACAAAAATAATGAGTACACAAAAATCCCAAAAAATGAAATGATCTCACAACTATTGCAATGTTAGTTCCGTTTTTCCTTTTTCACTTTCTCTCAAGAAGAGAAGAACAGAATGTTGCATGCTATGAGAAGAATGTGCAGAATGGCATTCCAAAGGTTTTCACAACCAAAATTAAACCCTTGTGAAGCATCACTTATTCAAACATTGTTCAATCACCTTTTTCATAAGCAACAGTTCCATAAGCAACAGTGGTGAAATTTGAAAATTCAAAATACAACTCTAGCACTGATAATATGACATTTTTTCCCAAATATGCAAGGGGTCATCTCAAAACTAAATTTAGACAATTGATTGGTTGAATAATGCATCTTCAAGATTCTGATTTATTCATTCTGAAATGATATCATAGTCAACCGATCAATAGTCTAAATTAGAACTTTTGAGATAATCCCCAACTAAAATACCACCCTTTATCTGATTTATCATGTTTGTTCATCAACTTTCATTGAAAAGTTCTGACCAAAATCCTAAAAAATCGTGTACTAATATTGATCTTGTATATCATCATTTTATTCAAACTGTAACACAAATAAAAAACTAAACTAAAAACGAGGTTATAGATAATGCCTACCTTAACTTAATAGAAGTTGACTCACTTTTATCAATGCAATCAAAAGAATCGAGGAAAGGTCCTAAGAAGGCATCAATACATGTACATCCTGGCTCATTATATGTATATCTATTTGTTCACAAAAAATAAGAAATGACTAATTTTTACGATGTTGAGCAAAAATAAAACTCTATTTTTAGGTGACCCCCAAAACTCTACATCGTACCTCGACAGACGAGAAATGAGGAGAGTTGAGGAGATCTGTATTATCCAAAAAACAACCTTGACTTACCTATATTGCACAGAGGTTCAAGGAACTCTTGTAAACCAGGCGGAACACCTCGAATAATATCAGAAGAATATCCTTCTTCGGGAAGTAAAAACGGCAGCTGCAATTGAATGTCTTCGTCCAACTTCACTTCTCGTCCGTCCGATTGAGTCAATTCGTCAGCTGTACTTTCAGCAACGGACACAATGCTGTCAATAAGTTCTAGAAATGAAAATTTAAAAATTTAAAAATAAAATGAACATAAAGTAGTACACGCTTTTCTATTTATAAGAATATCGAAGATGAAATTTGACAAAAATTAAAAATCATACTAAAAATATCGTCATCTTGAATTTGCGTTAAGAATTTGTTTTCTTTCGTAAGTTCGTGTTAACTTCTTTTTTACATAATCCAAAATCTGAATTTAATTCTTAATAAAGGAGTATTGTAAAAAATGCAAGTTGAATAGGTGTTTATTAGTGTTTCTGGTTTCTCTAATAATTAAAAAATGTAAATATTGCAAGAATTTATGTTTCCAGACTCAAGTTAAGCTTGAGGAGGAGCACATGTCTCGCTATTCTTAAGATTTTGCTCTCATGGGAAAGGTAAATATTTTGGCCAAAACTTCTTTTCTACCCCACGCCATTTACTTATTATTTTTATTCTTCGCTTCTTTTTTTCTTTTTTTCTTTCCAAGTTTGCCTATTCCACCTTCCTGAAAACCTTATTTATGGAAATACAGAGCCATTGTAATAACAGTAGATTAATGTGTTTGGCTTTGAAAAAAAATCAATGGGCGTTAAAGAAACAATAAAACAAAGTTCAAAGAAAAGAACTAGGCCTAAATTACTAAATTAAAGGATATTACATTTTCACGAAATAAACAAAGAAGTCATACTGTAAGACATGATTGTGGGTTGAAATCTGTTCCCCCTGAAAAACTAAAGCGAGTAGACGAGCGTAGCAAGTTTTAAAGCAGCTGGGGGTTTGGAGGGCGCTGTAAGCCCCCCTAATAGAGAAATTTTAAGATTTAAGCACCTCCAAATGACCAGAAATACAATTCTGGAGACTTTTCTATAAATAATTTGAATTTCAAAAATATTTTTTTCTTTCCTGGAATACTGTCTGCATACTTTATGTTATGAATTAAATGATTTTTTTAAGGTTTTCAAGTCCGACATACCCTCGTATATATTTTAAGTACTAGTAATCAAATTAGAAGGAGGGCAATTTGGCTTTTATCGGCCCGAGGGCAGACCGACAGCCTGAGCCAAAGGCGACCGACTGTAATCATGTAATCGGCCCGGCAGGCATCTCTAACGGAAATAAATGTATACGCAGGTATACGATTATATAATTCAATCAATCCAAAAGACATCTGCCAAGAAGTGATGTTCCGTGGGACGGAATGCATTTGAAATTTTTCTGGTATCACTTTGATAATACCTTCAAAATGAGTCATTTCGCCTGCGTTCTCATAATATGAAGCATCTATCAGCATTCATTGAGAATATCATTCCATTAATATGAAGCACGTAAACATCTGAACAGTGAGAGGATTACGATTAATCCTCCATTAAAACAGGTGAGAAATAGATCAAGATTACGCAATCAATCCAATCAAAGACCAAGGTTATCATAAGGCATCATAAATATCTTAACTTTGACAAGTATATAAAAGGGCAAACATAACATACTAATGCATTAGATTAAGTACCGATATAGGTTATTGGTCATTGCCTTTATATTCAAGTATATCATAACTTTAAAGATGCGTCTTTTTTAAAGAAGTTTTAATCAGACATAATGAAGTGATAATCAAAATGATATAAGACCTGCTTTAAGTGGAAACCAGGGATACATAAGCAGTGGAGTGTTTTTATGATAAGACTTTGTCCGAGGGGTAAATGACTCTCCAAAATGGCGTACGAGATCTTTGTTAAAACAATAGGATTTTTGGGAATTTCTGGGAATTTCTAAAAGAACAATAGGATTTTGAGTGAAGGTGTACGAGATTTCTGTATAGTAATTTACCCCTCGACTTTGGCTTGACTAACTTTTAAACAAACTAGTGTCTTATCCAGAAAAGGGAAAAGTGGACGTTGCCCCATGCACCTCTGGGTGGGTGACAAAAATAATTATATCTAAATACGAGGAGTTTACTATTTATTGGAACAAAATTTAATATTTTTTTCCTGAATATCTTTTCAAAAAAGTTTTTTTGCAGCCGACCAAATGAGATTTTTACGTCATTCGGTGCGCGGGAAACAAAGCTAAATATATTTCTTTTTTGGCCTGAGAAGGCTGAAATAAGAGACATACTTCCACCATATGTTCTCAAAACACAAAGATTTGCTTTGTATAATTGAAAGAAAGAATGAAGACATACTCGTGAAAATATGACCTGACACAGCGGCTTTTTTATAGACTGAAGTCTATTTTGTAGACTGAAATTTTTTTTAAATTTTTAACAGTGAACATACGCCTACATAAAATCAGTGTTATAAAATGCAGATGAAAATGGGCATTCTTCTCAAGAAAAAACTGACAAAGTGGCTTATTATTATGAATTTTCATCTACAGACAATATGAAGGTGACCACTTTTTTAAGTCTCTAGAAAACCACGACTAATCCTATCGACTTGAATTACAGTGGTGTTTTACACTGGTTAATTCCATCGTCAAATCCACATCTCAATTGATACCTCATAAAATGTGGTTTAAAATAATTGTGATCAGTTAACATGACCTAGTATTGAGAGAAATGAAGATAAAGAAAAAATACTCCTAAAAAAGCCTGATCTGAAATAAGTGGCTTCAGACAAATATAATTTTATTTGTAATTTCAATCAAATTAACAAAATAATGTTTTGAGGAAACTCTTGCCCTCAACAGTTTCGTGCATAGAAAAAGCTTATCTCCACAATTAATACATGAATACTTTAACATCGTTACAAAATCCACTTTAGCCGTTTGATTGGCTAAAAATTACAGCATCAAGAAGCTAATTGGTTCAATCTAGATTTGATGGCTTGTTGAAAAAAAAAATGATGAGGTTACTACATGAACCAATCAGAATCTTGTTGATGCAATTCACAAATAAACAAATAAACTACTCGAATTAGCCACAATTTGACCAAAATAGGAAATAAGTGAAATAAGCTCTAAATTTAAATAGAAGCGAGTGCTCGCGACTTTATTTACACAAGGGGTCATCTCAAAAGTTAGCTTATTTAGACTTTTGATTGGTCAAATATCACATCATGAAGATTCCGATTGGTTCACAAAACTATTTTTCCAAAATATCCAGTTTTGATAAAACTTCAAATTATGACATTTTAAAAGAAACCAATCATATTCTTGGAGACGTAATATTCAACAAATCGGTAGTCTAAATTATACAAACTTTCGAGATGATCCTCAAGGTACTTATTATTTTATGTTCAACTTCCTTTAACAAGTGCACAAGTAAAAACAAAACAAACAGAAGAATCTTAACTATGAAAACAAACTTACCTCTTTTTTTACTTACTTATAATAAACAAATTGTTAATAAAATACAAACAAATATTTATTTCTAAGAACTGAAATAAGTTTTGAAAACAATGTAGTTGGTGATAACTATCACGTCCCCAAGCCAATTAAAGAACCACAGGAACAATCAAGAAACAATAATTAAGGAAGCTGAAGACAATGAAAAGAGTGGACTTAATTAGCTAACATAGTCGGGTACTTTCGTCGTACCATCAAAAATAGTTGAAATTCTTGAAAACAAATATACAAGAGCCAATATCAAACTTAGGTTTCTCTTAACGCAAACCAACATTGAAGAAACTTGGTTTCAACTATTTTTTGTTTGGCCGGCGAAAGCCTAACTTTAATTGGCAAATGCTAAAGTGATTCCCCAGCGGAAATAGCAGAAGAAAACATGGTCAAGAATTTTAGGCCGGTGGAGAAAATTTGTGGGCCGGCCAAATTGGAACTCATGGATGTAAGTAGCCAGTAGGCAAACATGCAAGATGAAATTGGCAGTTATAAAATGAATGATTCTGAGTTGAATCACGTGAAACCTTTTACAGATCCTCTAATCTTTAAAAACTTACCTTGAGGTATGATTGGTTCATCCATCTCCGGAAGGTAGTTCTCTAACAATGTTCTCAACTGCAATGAATTCAATTTGAAACATGCTGATGCGACATCAGCAATGGCTTCAGCGCTGTCCTTTGTGGCTTCTAATAGATGGGCAGCCTGTAAGATAAATGGGTGCAGAAAAAGAATTAGAGAGAAATGTCAGCCTTTAAAGAACACTTCACGCTAACATCTGAAGGGGGCTCATACCCCAGTCCGAACTATGCTTGAAACGTAAAACTAAATTTAAAGCAGTGCTCTTTTAAGTAAAATAATTATCGTAACTTCGATTTAAATAATAATGTTTTGAGGAAACTCAATCAAAAAACGAAATTGAAAACCTGCAATCAGCAGGATCCAATGTATAGAAACAAGGGCCTGAGATCTAAGCTCATTTACATCCTTGGGCTTAAAAAGATTTTCACCAGTTTTAAGTTCGAATATTTCACCATACCTGTATAACTCGAGCCAAATGGCAATCAGCAGCCAACTCCAAACCTTGACGCTCGGCCCACGCTTCGATGAAACTCAAACGCATGCGCAAACAGTGTCCCCACAGTCGGGTACACAATTTGAGATCTGGTTCCAACACGATGCGGTTGAACGTCCACATGTTGATGAAATGGAAGAGCTGAGAGAACAGTTGGATGGTGAGGGCAGCGTTGACGCGACATCTTCGTAACAGTGACATGGCCGACGAGAGAATGTACAAGACGTCAGCCATTTTTGGCATGCCTTGATACCTGATGCGAGCAGCTAGAAAACGACAGAAAGGGAGTAATAAAAGATTTTCCAAAACTCAAAATTTAAACAAATGTATGTACTAAAACAAACGAACTAATAAAAGTCACTAATAAGAAATAACTTGTAAATAAAAACTGCTCCAACACCCCATAAGTCCGATATTAGGGTTAGAATTAAGGGGTTTAGAGTTCAGGGTTTATGGATAGGATAAGAGGCTTAAGACGTGTCGGACTTATGGGGTGTGGGGTGACGTACGATATTGGCCCACTTATTCTTACCTGGGGTAATCCACTGTTCCCCAGTGTACATGCGCCGATCGATACGCGGATCGTGGATTTCAGCATCAGCGTTCGCAGTCGTCCAGTTCAACAATTCCATCGATTCGGCTCTCTCGAGAAGATCGTCGTTTAGAATGGAATCTAAATCCCGGGGAAGGATATCAACACTGTCTGTTGGATCGAGGAATGCGGGAAGAGCCAGGGAGAGTTCTTCTTCCATTGCATTGACAAGTAGACTAAAAAAGAAGGTTAGAGTAAAGGTCATTCTTTGTTGACGTCATGCTAGTAAGGGACCATACATAGTACGTACGCATGTCTAGAGGGAGAGGTGGGGTTATATTTCTCCAATAAATCTGATTTTTTAGCATATATCCCTAAAAAGATTATGTCATCTATTTCTTTCTTTGTATCTACCGTTTTTCTCTTTTCATTGTATATTTATCTTTATTTACTTGAGAATGGCCGGTTGGGCTGAGATAAATTGTAATTTTATAAAAACTCCTAGTCTATTTATTCTACAAGTGAAATTATCCAATCAAATCTTCCTCGATTTAATGGTATAGACAGAGTAAAGCATTGTACGTCCAGATTGCCATATAATGGAAATAATTCAATATTTTTGTGACAAATTATAGCCATTTGAAGACACTTCAGAATGGTTTTTCTTACTCCGGGCACACTGTTTATAGGTCATCTTCATTTGCTAGTTTTGATATCCCAAGTGAATAATTATCAAATCAAATCTTCCTCGATTTAAAACCCGTTACTTCACTTCCGTAATATAGCTATAAAACAGCTGGTATAGAAAAGTATCGATTGGTTATTATACAAGGTTTCTTGAACCCTTTTTTTTATTAGTAGAACCCAGGGGGGGGGCACTAAATCTACGGTGTGCCGTGAGGGTCCCGCTGACAATATTTCACCCTGAACCTGGGAGAAACCTTGTATTGACTACAATTTTTCGTTAGTGAGGGAAAAACAGCTATTGAAATATTTCAAGACGTTTAAAAACGTTCCATAGTAGTATCAATTCAGCGGGGACCTGTCCGAACATAAAACATACCCTGGGCGAAACCTAAATCGTGTAGGTGTGGAAATATATACCCTGAACGAAACCAGCCAGAGGAAATAGATACCCTGGGTAGCGGCACGTACCCGTAAGTGCCTCCCACCCCCCCGGGCGTAGAACAGATGTATTATAAATAAGCAAGTAATGTTCAAATAGATAATGTTTTAAGGAAACTCATCTTCATGACAACACATTATAAGGAAACATGCAAAATATTAAAAAGGTATTAAAACTCAAGTATTTTTCAAAGTAAGAGAGACAGATTTTTACATCGCTAAAACTTCTGCAATTTTGAACCAATTTTCGTAATTTTTACACAGGTTGTAACAACTACTGAGCTCTCCATTATATATTCGTTTGGAGTGAAAATACTGAATGGAAGTTGAAGAAAATTTGCAACTTTATCCTTGGGCCAAAATTGCAGAAGTTATAGCGATGTAAAAAAATCCGTCTCCCTTATTTTGAAAAATACTTTATTTGGAAATAATATACAGAAACTGAACAATCTCGAATAAATTTTATACTCACGCGAATGATTCTTGAATTGATTGAGCGAGAATGACTTGAGCAGCTTCAGTGATGGGTCCCAAATCAATGTCTTGGCGGTAGAAGTGAAGCAGCTCGGAAGCATTTGCCATCCAGAAAGCCAATCCACCTGCCAAACAATCATTTTCCTGAAATAAAACAAAAAAATTCAATTCGGTTAGTGATAAAATAATTCAAAATCTATTTTTTTATAATTCGAAGCTGTTTGTCTTCAGTGTTCCCAAACAAATAAGTGACAAAAATTCTAAAATCTAGACCTTTAATATGTTACCAAAAGGAAACAAGTATTCAACAAAAAGATGACTTTACCATAGGAACAGAATCTATAATAAAAACGATTATTAAGTCAAGTACGGAGAGATGATTCAATGAAAATAACATTTAGACCGGCCGTATTTTGAAGTTTGTGCCACTGGAGAGGGCCATTAATGCCACTGCGATTTTCGTGTTCTTTAGGGTCTGTATTAAAAGAAAAATCTTGGTTAACGGGCTTGGTCCGGATAAGGTACAATTCAGTAAAAAGTGCATTTTTAAAATGTTCAATTCTAAAAACTGATTAGATAGCTAGATTGGGATTGAAAAGAAGATGAAAAAGAATGGTATGGTTTGCCATATTTTGATCAAAATGATTTAAGAGTTATAAGTGTTTAAAGTTTCAAAAAAACTGCTGATTTAGCAAAATTTCGCCAATTTTGCAAATTTCAATCTCAATTATCTTTTTTCATCTACTTTTCATTCCCAATCCAGCTATTGTATCCATTAATTTTTATTGATAAAAAAAATATTGTTTTGAGAAAACACGAGTATACACATAAAGAGCTTACAGTTACTCGGGCAAATTCAATTCAGTTATAAAATATTCAAAATCCTGGGGGGGGAAGTCACTTTTGTAAGAAAATAACATAATTGACAATTTTGTTTTTTAAAAAGTTGATAGATAAAGATAGTAACAATATCATACATTTTTTTCTGTATATTTTAAATCAAAAAGCCGCTAAGGTGAACTATTTAACGCTGACTTATCTCATAATAGAAGATCCAAAAGAAGTTTTTGTAAATTCGTTTGTTGTTGGAAGAATAATGTTTTGAGGAAACACGAGTTTGCACAAGAAGAACATGCGAGTTATTACTCGGGCAAACAGAAATTTCCGAGAATAAACGTCCGAGACCTTAAATTCAGCACTAAAAACCTTGATGCACGGTCTAATAAGTAAATTTAGTAATTTAGTAATTTAGTAATCCGTGCTTGGTGCTATCTGAAACATGATCTGAAACATCACTTAATTTTGAGCACCATGTATTTTTCAATGTTTTGAATTTAAGATTATACAAATTATTATTATAACAAATAAGTTTAAAAAATGTTAATGTGCAAGAAGTTTTACAAATTTGATCAGACCTGTATTATATCATCAAAGGGAACTAGACAAGAAAGGAGACAAGATGATCAAACACCTTTTTCTGTTACAAATTAAATGGGAGGTCTCGAATATCAAGTAGGTCGCTAACTTGAAACCATTATCATTAATTCGAAACGATCTCATTACTTTCTCATTTTCTTCGACCACTGCATTAAACCTGGTGGGATCATGAAATAAAACCATGGCATGACAAAAAGAAATGAATTACAAAATAATTAAATTGCTGATATTTTCAAGCGGATCTCTCAAAACTTTCTCTTCAAATCGAGACACTTTGAGAACCAAACAGATTTTCGATGACGTAAGATTTTGTATTCTAACGACTGCTTACGATTCTAAATTCCTTAAAATAATAATTTAACGCTACCATGTAATAGGTTTATGATGTAATAGATATTTTTCACATTTCTACCATTCTCGAATGATGTCAAAATGATTTGATAATCGTGTGCACATTACAATGGGAAGAACAAATAAATTGTTCAAGGTACAATTATTCAAGGCTAGAATACAGGGCCTGAAAGAGAGAGTTAGTTCTCCCTTGCTCACATTTGTCAAATGTATCATACGTCGAACTTTTGCTAATTTGTCAATAAGCGTAAATAAATATTTGTGATAGATGTCACTAGGCCTTAATCTTGGCCAAGTGTACCAAACGTCAACTATCCATGCCATTTTGATTAAAGAGTATGCAGAGAATTCTTTTTACATTAATTCAATCTTTATCATCCGCATGATCAATTTCAAGTTCAGGCCATTTTAGAAAATTTATTTCAAATTTATTCGTTTCATTACAGATGTAGAAAATTAAGATTGAAAATGGAAACATTGGCGAAATTATTCTATAAACACAAATAACTCATGACCATTTGATCAAATAATGACAAACCATACCATTTCTTATCTACTTTTCATGCTATCGAATTTTCTTTTGCATTTGCCTTACTTAAAAAATAAACATGTTTTAAAGGGACCTCCATTTTTATGAGACGTAAGAGAGTGAAAGGAGTTTTCAGAAAATTAAAAAAAAAATTCATACGCGCAAAAATTTTCATACCCACCCCCAAAAAGATTCTTAAAATGATTTCGTCAACGTTAAATTTTCGGGGCTTGGTAGGTTTTGTCGACCTACAGATACTTCAAATGATTACAACTAAAAAGCAAACCAATTTGTAATGCTAAACAATTGTTTGCAAATCACAGAATTTATTTAGTCTATTTTAAAATGTTGAGCTCTGACTTTTTCTTCCTCCTCAGATCATTTCTTTTTCAAGAATAACCAATCAAAATCTTGATTTCATTTTCAATTCCTTATGATCGGTAAACAATGCAGTCTGTACACAGTTCGTCATTATTATAACTTGACAAGAATGTGGTGACAACACAATCCTGGTGTAAACAAATCGAACAAAAGCATGAAAACATAAGAAGTTACAAATATCTATAACATGATTACATTCCATAGTTTTTCTAATGATTCACATCTTTTCATAGTTTAATATCTAAGTTAAAGCACATTTTAATAGCCTTTAACTAAATGCTTTGTCCCTGTAGGATCCTTTTTCTGCGAATGAAGTTCAATTCATCTTAATCTTAAGAAGATACAAAATTGTTGAGCTATGTTCACCCCTTGGCCCACTGGCTGCTTCTTCCTTACACTTGCATTTCTTGCACTTCATCCCAGCAGAGTACATTATTCCCTGGGGACCTGCAAACCCAGTCATAGCATAGGATATGTTTGGACAAGGACAACTTAAATAATATCGTCCTTGATTTGGAGGAAGCAAAAAATAAAAAATATGACCTGCATCTCTGATTTTGGTTGTGAACATAAGTTACTTTTCCCTATTTGTCCCTTATTTTCAAGTATCTTAACATTTTTTCCTCCTAAGTTTATTAATTAAAATCAAATTTATAAAAAATTGTGAACAATCAAACGGCAAAAATACCCTGAACTTGGAAAACAGCAATTCAACATAAATGATTCATAAACAATTCAAGCATTCGCAGTTCATTATCACATATCACGACAAGAATTTTGTTGTGAAAACGCAAAACCTAGTGTACACAAATCGAACAAATGGCGAGCAGTGTCAAATATCAACAAAAACAAGATTCTTTCTCTTCCTCGTACTTGCCCTCTAAAGGAAGTACAAGAGCATACACCTTTTGTGTGTCACTGTGTCGCAAACATCTCGAGTGTGTTATTTTTGGATTACTTTGAGTCGAAAACTTAATTAACATGTCGCTTTACACATCCTACATGAAGATAATAGGTTGTAGTTTTGTATTAACTGATTCTCAGTAGCTCGATGATTTTTTTTCAGCCTAACGGAATTTGCCGTTCTCATGTGCAATCAAAACCAAAAATAAGTTGTTTGCTGATAATAACGTTACATATTAGTCTACAGTTCAGTAGTCCTTGATTAGCCTTAGATGCTTAACATACTGTGACATGGTTGTAGGTTTGATATAAACTAATTCTCAGTAGCTTGATTTGCACGAAGTCTTTGGAACAACTTAACAGAATTTTTAATTACCATCCGCATTTACGGCCAAATGAAAGTGTCTCTTAAAATAGATAATAACGCATTTTAGTGTTAGATGCTTAACTAACCTATCGATAATTCTCAAGTCTTAATTGTTCCTTTTATTAGCCTAATTTCAGCATGAGATTTTGAGCAATTGAGCATTAGCAAAAAGTAGCCAAAAATAGCCAAAAAATTTAAAATATTTAAAAAAATCTTTCACTAATTATGGGTCCCAACATTTTATAGAAATCACACTTCTTATACTAATTATAGTTCCTCTTCGAAAGACCTGTTGGTTATGATTTTGAAAACAACACTTCTCTTTAAGACCTCGGTTTAAGCACAAATATGTACCTGTCTATATATTTATTTAGCATGTAAACAAAATAATTGATTTACAAAATGATATAAGCACATTGAGTGCCAACCCACTTCATCAGTCAGGGCATATTTTATCAGGTTTTTAGTAACTGCTGCAACAAACATCTTTATAGTCCCCTTTTTCAATTCAATATGCACTGACCCCTTTTTTTATAGAATATAATCTGGTACCTTTCAATAAATTCATAACGAAAAGAAAAAAAATTGAATTATTTTTCTGTAAAAGCAAGGTGAATTTTCGACCCAAAAAAGTATAAATGGATCAGATCCATTACCTAACCACAAACCAAGACCCTAAAAACCATTAATTAAGGAGGGAATATTTCTTATAAACAGTGGTAAAAAGTAGGTGAACAATTCACCATTGAATAACCAGTGGATTCTAGGGAAAATAAAACCACAGCAAAATTCTACATTGAACATTTCATGGATACCTTTGTGATAGCATTTTTATTTTCTCTGTACTTCTAGTTTTTTAACAAGTGTTATCTTTTCTCAATATTTCAAGACCCCTGTAAAGTAAAGGTTTTTTTGATACTGTTTTTTTTCATTTTTTTTCTAACTAAAACTTTTATCAAAATCTTTGTTAAATGTTTACGCATTTCTAACCTGTTTTCTAGGATATATGTTCTATTTTTATATATATTTTACAGTTCATATAAATAAGCATTTTATTTTTACACTTTATTTTCACGTTTCCAAAGAATGAGTACAAGCAGGATTTACCAACTTACAGACAATTCCACAGCAGGATGATGACGTCATTAATTTACCGACTTTTTTATGGAGAATTCGGGAATTTTCAAATAAAAGAGTAAAAATTGACCCAAAAAATCCCTTCGGACCCCTGGTTATTTGTGACCGGTTCATTAGGCCTTCCAACTTAACCTCAAAAACATTTGTTTCTAAATACAATCTAATGCTTTCAATAAGACCCCTCTAAGCTCAAAGCCATTCTTATGAGGGAAACAACAACACCTTCACAATGCATTAGACATGATTTATAAGAATAAGTGCCCTGCAGACATGGAATAACTTCTTCATAAAAAGCCTAACAGAATAATCACGCATGCTATTTCCGGTATGTCAAAACTGTTTCTAAATTTAACTGAGAATAAAATAATCCTTCAAAAATGCAACGATTAGCATACCTGTATTAATTTAACAGTTTATATGATAATAGAGGATCGTGCATATAATTCATTTTTTCCCTTCCCTGTGAAGACTAACTGATACAAAATAGCAGGCCTCTACTAACACAGACATGCAACTATTTCACGTTGTTACAATTGACGCCCAGCAAGTGATATATAGCTGTTTACGAATTGACGTTTGAAATGGATGGGCATATATCATCATTAGTAAGTATAATAAAAACAATGTAATGAATGAAATGCGAGTTAAAATTGAAAGTTTTTAAGGAATATCTAAAACTTTAGACAGCTTTATTTGATTAAATATTGAACTATTATTGAGATACTGATAGGTTCAATTAAATTAAGAAAATAGTGAACAGAAGAGAAAAACAGAAAAGAACAACAGAAAAACTTGGATCAATCAAAAGTGTTTTAAAAAAGGATCTAGACAATAGACAATAACTGCTAATATCTTACCAAAAACTACATTTTTCAATTACATAAATCATAAAAAACATCAGTATATACAGTGTGCAATTTTTAGATGCAGCTGAAAAGTGCATTTGATCATTACATTTCGTGAGGTGACTAATTTCTGATTATAGAAATAGGTAAACTAGCTTTTATCATATGCAATTAACTTTTCTACAACAAAATAACAACTCATAATGAGTATCTCAAAAACTGGGTTAAACCTGTTTAAACTCATTAATCAGATTCGTCTAAAATCTATTTTATGATTGAAAATATCATTCAAATTAAAAATTAAAAATTGAATTTACCAGGAGTAAATCTTACTTCTAAAATTTAGACAATATGCTGTTATCCAAACACTTTGTCTAATTTAGACTATTGATTGGTTAAATGTTACATCGACAAGTATCTAATTAATTCACAAATTTGATATTTTGCTAAAACTCAAAAATAGTGGAAACATTTTTAAATGCACCAATCAGATTCTTGATTACAAAGTTTTTAACCAATCAATAGTCTAAATCAGCCAAAATTAGGCGACAATTCCTAACTCATTTAACCCTGATTTTGAGACACGAGTATCTAAAAACTATACAAATTGTTCACAATATTCAAATCTTTCTCATCTTCCACCAGATCATGATCCAAGCTGACAACATACACAGTGGCAGGAGTAGACAACACACGAATGGTGAAAAAATCGACATTCTTCTTCTTCTTCAATTACAACGAAAATCTACTTGATGAAATATTCTTTGTTCAAAAAAGCTACAACTTCCAGTTCTCAAGAATACCACAAAAACATTTACACAAAACCAAATTTTGGATGTCAATGGTTAATGGTAATTGGTTGTCTTCTTCAAAAATGAAATGTACTCATAAAATCATTCGATTTTTAATTCATTCAAAATTCAACAGAACTGTATGCTTCAAGCTGATACCTTCACATAATAAAATTAAATAGGACATAAACAACAGTTTGCTACATTAGCAAAATCATATTGACTTGATTACAAAATTGAAAATTGAAATAAATGTACTCGTATAGTAATTATGCAAAGTCAAAATAGAAAATAAAAGCACTTTTAACTATATATTGATCATAACTGAATTTATTTCATAAATTACAGTTGTTTCCCATGCTTTTCTTCCTGGATCAAAAATGACAAAAATTGGTAGTTACAAACAAGATTTCCTTTAACAACTAAATCACATTTGAAGAGCAAAACACTATTCTCAGAAGCATTGAAAACAGGAATGAAGTGCTAAACCCGCAATTAACTGCCAATAAAAGAACAATAATATTTGGTATGCGTTAAGTACTAGAAATAAACACGTTAAAAATATTTGTATCATTTGTTTCTCAATGATGTAACGAAAAAATCAACTGCACTTTAATGATCTCCATCAAGGTAAACAAAAAAAACTTTTTCCTGAAGTTTTTCAATCGAACTCTAGGCAAATAAAAACTTAAGTTTTCCTGACGTTTTTAATTTTCATCAGCGGGCAATAACAATACAGCGGACTTTGACAAAACAGCGGGCCATAACAAGACAGTGAGCTTTAACATATTTATTGCATACACAGGTATGCATTAAAATATGACAATCAAATGAATGTGTTTAAGGTGGAGACAAATGCATGAACCGATAACTGTCTGTACAAACATGTTTTTGTAAAGAGTAGTACTTAACAGATTTGTTTTTGACAAGTTTTGGATATCCTTTAACAACAGAAAATCAAACAAAATCAAACAAAACATCAAGAGCCTGTTTTGGTTATAAAGAAGAAAGAAGAAAAACTTATTAACATATGAATTACAAAATAAGTAAAAAAATATATCAAATACCAAAATATATTGACAAAAAGAAGGTTTTAAGAATGTTTTGGTTAATTGGTGTACGGGTAATATGTTCTCATTTATTCCCGTATGTTCTAGGTATTTGCGACAATGTTCATTTTCTTAGACATTTACATGAATCCTTTTCTGTTCCTTCAATGATTTGGTTTTAATAAGTTAATAGAGGTTAGATTAATTTGACCCATTCTTGCAATGTAGGAAAATACCCAGCTATCTCTCATTATGGTGTATTTTAATAAACATACATGCACCATAACCCAGATAAAAAGTGCATGCACTAATGGGGGATAATTATCTTTAAAAAAAGAAACAAAAACAAAAATCAATTGCTGCCAACCATAATAAAATAATCTTATTTTATTCACTTTGTTCTAATATTCGTAAAGCTTCATAAATAAATATACAAACATTTCACTTGTTGAAATTAATGTGTTTTCAAAGTTCTTTTATATTCTGTTCCATTCTTAATCTGCTTTACTCTTCCGCGTTTTCCACCAGAACATAATCCATGACGACAGTAGAAAAATCGGGATCAGAAGACAACAGAAGCACGGTGAACAGGGATTCATATTGTAGTGAAATTATACTATTGCAGCTAGATAATAATCGAAACACAACAAGTTTTGACCAAATAATGTCAAATTTCCCGAATTTTTGGAGAACTATAATTCGCCTGAATATGTGATTTTCGACACAAAAAAGGCTATATAACCCTCTAACAGCGAAATTAACTACTGCTACTGCTGAATAATCAAACAACAAATCGCATCTTTTATCTTAATGGTTTACTTGACTTTATCGTTCCAAAATGATTGCAATATTTTAAGAAATCTTCATTTCTTTGATATAAGTAGTTCTAGTTGTGTGCGAGAATTGATGAAACTAGAACTGCCGCTGAAATGATCTGGTACGTGTAGACTCAATTCAGTTAAAAGCCAAATGTGATAAAATCTTTGAAATTTACAATATTATATATTAAAATTAATTCTTTGTTTCTTCTAACAAAATGGTTAGCACCTTGTCCATACAGAGTTTGAGCATATGTTACCAAATAAAATTTCAAGAATATATATCATTAACCAACTGCTCTCGAATTATACCATAATATTTAACACTTACGTCTCGGAATAGTAGCACAATAGTAGTTGGAAAAAAATATTTTGTATTTGTATCGAAAATAAATAAATCTAATCAAAATAAAAAGCAAGTTCCTAAAACAATCTTTTGAATTCCTCAAAGGAAATATTTAAAATAGTTTCGACAGTTGAGTTAATCAGGATCTGAAGGGTTGTCCTTCCTTCTTTCCAAAATCTAGCCCAGACAAGTAAAGAATTTTAATCAACTTTGCTTGGTTCAAGCCTTCAGATGTACAGTCCCCCTTATCATGAACGCTCAGGTCAAACCAGCACATTCGTTGGTTATACAATCAAATCCAACATAGATATCTAGATCTTCGATTATAATATCAGAATGAAATTCCAATTCTGTAATGAGCAGGGTTTAAGTAGAATACACTGTTTTAAATGGAAGATTTCAGATGTATAATTTCCTTCGGGACTGTAAATTATAGGTAGATTTGCCATTTTATTGGTTGAAAATTACATCACCAAGAATCTAATTCGTTGATTTCAAAATGTCACCATTTGATTTGATTTGTTTAGTATAACATTCATGTAAAAAAAATCTAAGTGAACCAATCAAATTCTTTAAGATGTAATTTTCAACCAATCAAACGACATGCAGACTCTAATGAAGAGTGCTTCTTCTTAGTAGAATTAAATAAACTCAAACAAAAGGAACCTCAAGATAATCTAATAAAGCACTGCACTCATCAAAGTTCTGATATTGTGATAATTATGTGATATGAAGGGTCAAGTAGAAATGTCATTCTCTCAATGTACGTCAACATTACATATTATTAACATCTGAAAACAATCAAAACATCTGTGAAACTCTGCCAACTACATAAAATCCAATAAAAATTTCAATTAAATGAATTGAGGAAGAATCAAATTTGCATTTTGGGAATTGTTGCCAAATTATGGCTAATTCAATCTTTTGTTTGGATGGAAATTACATCATCGAGATTCTAAAATTAGAAAATAAACCAATTCTACATAAACCAATTTTTTTTATTTTATTTTGGATTTTAACTAATTATGACATTCTAAATTGAAACAATTAGTTTCATGATGATGTAATTTCATACCAGTCAAATGGCTAAAATAGCCGAAATTTGGCAAAAATTCCTTAATGGTCATAAGTAAGGAGTAATTATCTTATAATTATCATCTACTGTATCATCTACTACACTTTGTATCCTGTTATACATTTAAATTGAAGTACTACGAGAGATGAAACCGTTGGAACGCGTGTTTCATGAATAACTATTTCCTACATAAGCTATATTAGGCCATAAACAAACAAAATACCAATTCAGGTACAGAAGAGGTGTGGGAGGGGATATAAACAAATTGTCATGAATCGATTGAATACTATCAGTCACCTGATTCGCATTTGCAGTGGAGGAAAAGGAAGTTGAAGAATTCATATGCGAAAGCAAATTCAGTTGGAAAGAAAAAGGAAAACTTGAAAGAAAAGGAACGTCAATTATACATACTAATTTCGTTCTTTTTTTGATCGACTAAAAGACTTTTCCAAACATTAGGCCAAAGGCATAAATTACAATGTCATCTCTCTGGAGATGAGGCAAAAACGAGTGAAAGTAGTGGCGAAAGAACAAGGATTATGAGATTTCTTACAACATTTCTTCATGCTCTGAAGATGATGAGAATGTAACTCATCGAAACTCATCGATTAAATACTATCAGTCACCTGAACTGATTTGCAGTGGAGGAAACTGAAGTTGAAGAAATCATTAAGGAATAAGGAATCATCATAAAAGGTTGTCAAATTTAGACTATTGATTGGTTGAATATTACGTTATTAAGAATCTGATTGGTTCATTTAGAAATGTCAAATTGGAGTTTTGTTAAATCTCAAAAATGATGAAAACATTTTTTATTGAACCAATCGTATTTTTTATGATGTAAAGTTCAACCAATCAATAGTCCAAATGAGACAAAGTTTTGATATCGCAAATACGATATCAAGTTCAGTTGAAAAGGAAAAGGAACATTGATTAGAAAACTTGAAAGCTTGAAAGAAAAGGAATGTCAATTATGCACATTAATTTCGTTACTTTTTTAATTGACTATTCCACACGTAGGCCAAAAGCATTAATGACAATTAGTCGAATATTTTCATCTTCCTGGAAACGAGGAAAAAGTAAGGAAAATAGTGGAGAAAGAACAAGGGCAAATTCTCTAGCAAAACAGTGACTGATTATAGAAATCACATGATTTTTTGTAAACGATTATGAGATTTTTTAAAACATTTATTACCTTCATACTTTGAAGATGATGAGAATGTATCTCATCGAAACGTTAGCTATGTCGGTACTGGCCCGTTATATCCTCTGTTTTTATTGTGTTTCCATTGCTAATGCTGGTTTGGGGAAACAAATAAATCCGTTAGATCCAGAAATAAAAAAAGTCAGTACGAGCATATTCGAGAAAGTAACAAAGGAAAAATGTAACAATTCTGATAATACTTGCCTAAGGGATGACATTCCCCCCACTGAAATTAAACCACAAAAAGAAAAAGAAAAAGAAAAAGAAAAAGAAAAGTAAAAGAAAAGTAAAATATTGGTAACGAAAGATACAAAAACATGCAACAAATAAAACAATCAAAAACTTACCTGTATAGTCTGTTGAATACTTGTTGCAATTCTCTTTGTAATCGAAGCAACAGCCCTTGATCGATCAGCAGGATTCAAACCTGGTCTGTACGTCGGTGAGAGAAGATGTCTTGCAGCCAAGTACAAGGTGTAAGTAGGGGCGAGCTTGAAACTGACTGCCGACCCGTTCACTTCGCTTGTAACTGTTGCGAAAAATGCGTCTTTACCATGATCCAAGAACGAGAGCGAGGCTGGAAGTAGGTTTTCGTCTGTCGATGGATCTTGTAAATTGCTGAGGTTAGGAGCAGACCGGCCGTTGCTTTTAAAACTTTCCCTAATTGATTTAGGTTCAGATCCAAGAAGGTTTTCAGCACTCTGAAAAGTAGAAAATACAGCATTGTAAATATTGGAGGCGAATCTTAGAAGGCATCCATTTTTTATGAGAGGTAGAGGAGGTGAGAGGATTTCTCAGAAAAATAAAAAAATAAACCCCACCAAAAAGGCTTTCAGCACTCTGAAAAGAAGAATTATTTTAAATATTGTATTAAGAAAAATTAAATATCACAATTTAGACTAAATCTGCAAATATTTTGTTTAGGTAAAATACAGCTCTTAAATTATTTTTATTAATACTCAAGTTTATTTACAAGACATTTGGCAGAACAGATAGTTTTTACAGATAGTTTTTACAGATAGTTAAACAACTGGCAGTAGACTAAAGAGAGGTAACTACAAAATAAACAAAATAAACTACAAAATAAACTACGAAGTATAAAGTACGACTACACTCAATTCGACCGATTGTTCCATAGCGATACTACATCACCACTATTCACTTACTGGTGTGTCCGACCCCAGAATCTTACTAAAGATTGCATATTCAACTAACGTGCATACCACCTGCGACACAGAAGAACTCTACATTACTAAAGATCCCAGGGAGAAACAAACCAGATACACTAATGACAGATTGATTCAATTATTTCGGAAATTATTTGTATTCTATCCCTTACACTGCCTACCATATATAACTTACAAATTAATATAGCAATTCACTTTAATTAGTTGTATATGTCTACTGAGACTTATTATTCATGTAGGTTTTTGATTTTTTAAAGAATTTGGTCCATAAAAACAAAATACAAGGTCATAAAGAAAAACAAACAAGGCATATAAATAAAAGAGAAGAAAAAAATCATTTTTCTCTTTTCCTCATCTAGAAATAATTTCAAATAATGTCAAATAGGAAAGGCACAATCAAAGAAGACATTCAAACCAATCACAGAGCTACACCTATCCTATACTTAGAACGTTCGATTCTTAATATAACTATCCAAGTTTATTCACCACAACAGATATTTGGCAGCTAGGTTTTTCCCAATTAATGTTGTTCTTTTTATTTAAGAGAATTTGGGGATTGAATATATCTATTTTAAAACAATGTTCTGTTCAAGAAAAGTATCCTGCAGAAAAAAATCTGGTACAAGCAAGTTGCAAGGTCACAATAAGAAAAGCAAACATAATAAGTTTAATGTTTTAATTTTTATGAATAAAGAAGAAGAAACAAATCTCTTTTTTACACCTAGAAATATACCTAATATGTCAAATTGGAAAAGCACCATTCAAACCAATCACAGAGCTACACCTACCCTATACTTACGAACATGATTCCTCGATAAGAACAATTATAAAAAGGAACTTTTTTTATTTAAAAGAAATCATTTTTTACCAAAATTGAAACCAAATTATTAGATCATCGTTGCAATGGACAGGAAGAATTGTTGGGATAAAATTGAAATTCAATTTACTAGCGTACTTCCTTCAAAGTATGTACAGTCTTAGTGAATGGAAAGGTTAAACAAACAGGATTAAGAGTATTAAAGAGAATGAAATCCAAGAGTTCCCATTAATAGACTATGATTTGATACTGTTTAAGAGTTAACTATTTTCATCATTTCCTGTAGAAAATTATTTTTAGGGTTAAATAGTTTCCGTTGACATGGCTTATCTGACCGATGGCATCTCTTTTATCAGACAATCTACAAATAAAAAAATATATCATCTATACTCATAGGGTTAACTATGGGATCATCTCAAAACTTTATCTAATTTATACTTGTATTTGTCAGTCACGCATTGATAATGATAATGGAATATTATCGAAATATCTGCACTAAAAAAATAAATATATTTTTAGTTTTTATTTAAGAAGATTTTGGTGAAATTGTTTTGTGAACAAATCAAAGTCTACATGATATTTGACCAATCAATAGATGAACCCTAAGTAAACTATTTAATCCATTAGTTCAATTTATACTATGCTGAAAATGGGCACATTAAGGGATTCTCATTTACGAGCAGGGTCATATATCCAGACTCTTGAATTTTTCTAAATTACGGACTGCTGGATAAGGAAGAATTTTCAACTGAAGGCTGTATTAAGTCATATAAAGACAACCAAGTACCCTAAAACTGCCTACTGCCTAATTCGGAAAAAATGTAATATTTTGCTCATTTTGCATTTTTTTTGACCAATCAGTTTGCAATATTTTGGAAAAGAAATTTCTAGATCTCATCCTTCGCGAGAACATAAATTTACGCTTCTCCAACTGAGATTCAAGCTAACTCGTTTCCCGCCAATTGTGAATACGTAAATTAAAGGGATTGAAATTAGATAGGTAATGAACTTTAAGCCCTCAGGGTAGGAAATGAGCTACAAGCTTAAAAGCTCTCTGCAAAAATAAAAACATCCAAATCCTAAGAAAGCGTTTTGTATTTAGCCAACTCTCATCAAAGAATTACTGGATATAAATGGTCAAAAGTGACCTTACGTGACAGGACCAGGTAAATTTATGACCGACCCATTAAGGTCTGAACATTTCTGATTTATGGGCTCTGAAATGGCCAGAAATGGGCTTTTATAAGCCTCAGATTAAAGAAAATTCACAGCTCTTAAAAACATACTAGAGGTCTGTCACATACCATAAAGTGATACCTACCATAAGACTAGCATGTCTGTAGAAATAATTGGTAACTACAAAGAATGTAAAAAGTCAAATTTAGAAAATTAAACTAAAAGAAATCTTAAGGCACAGAATGTCATCTTTTGCTTGGAAAGAAATATAACAAAATACATATTTAAAAAGATTCTTTGAAAAGCTACAATACAGACTGTTATGCTATGATATGATATGATGATGGTAAAAGATTTTGAGAATTTTCTGAAAAATCCAATTGAAAGAATAATCTGTGGTAATAATGTGTTTAATAATTCATTCTGATCTGCGTGACATAGCAATATTTGGAAAGAAAATGTAATGTAAAATAGTTGAGATCTGTTGGATCTGTACCAATTTCTGAGTATCTCGATATGGAGAAATTTGTAAATCGAAGCACTGGAAACGCATGGAAGCACATCTCTTCAGGACCTACTTTGCAGAGTGGTTGCCCTCATCTTAAGCCCAGTTTAACAATTAAGGGCCAACTTATAGTCTTAAATAATATAAACCTGCCACAAAAAATTATTCTTATCAAAAATGAGTGTCTTCATGAAGACACAGAAGATACTGCAAATCTGCCACTGATGGTTACAATCGTAAACCATATCGTAAAAATCAGACACAGGTCTTTCAGTACTGATGGTACCAATGTGTGCATATAGGTAGGCATAAAGAGCCCCCCTCCCTTTGGAGACAGAGAGAAAATTCGACATAATTCGATGGTCCCTTTTGTGTCGATTAATGTCGAAAATAGTCGAAAATTTTGATGATTTTTGTCTGTTGAATTTGGTTGAATAATGTCGAATTTTGTTGAATTTTGTTGAATAATGTTGAATTTTGTTTAATTATGTTGAATTTTGTTGAATTTTGTTGAATTATGTCGAATTATTTCGTATTTTGTCGAATTTTGTTGCATATAGTAGGGAAGGTTGCTCAAAATTGGGGTTTAAGTAATAATTGAGTGGCCCCTAACTTAGATTTCTTGGCAAAGTAAAAGATTCGACTGGCACAGATCTGACACTGTGAGGATTGTCACCAAAATTTATGACTTATACAATATTTTTATTGGTTGGAAATTACATCGCCATGATACATGCAGAAATGGTTTCTTCATTTTGGATCAAAACATCAAATTGTGATATAATGATTAGAACCAATTAGCTTCCTGATGCTGTAATTTCTAACCTATCAATTGGCTAAAATAGCCAAAATTTAGAAATAATCTTTTAGGGTTTTGAACCCCATGCACCTTTCCATCAATCCATAAAATCATGTATCAAAGAAATTATAATACAGTTACAAAAAGACAAAATCTCTGAATAATTGGATAACAAATAGTCAGATGTTATGATAATATTTTCGCAAATTAACCCTATAATCTGAAGTTCCAATAAGTAGATTTGTGACGATAATGAATTTAAATGAAACTTGTGATAATAAAAGGTTAATTCTAGGTTCAAGTAGTTGTATCAAAAAACGTAAATGTGATTTGCAAGACTAACCATAAAGAGTATTATCTTTGTTGTAATCTATAAATCATCCTTATTTACATGGCTCCATAAAAGTTAATTCTAGAGTAATACTTAAAAATAATGCTCAACTAAAATAAAAAAATGTCTTAATTTTGATTGGTAGAACATTTTGTCATCAAGGTTCTGGTTTATTCACATCACCATTTTGAGTTTAGGAAAAACAACGATGTGACACATTTTTATCAAACAAAACAAACAGAATTTTCAACCAATAAAAACAAAGAAATTAAGAGTTAGACATCATTATTCTTCTGTCACAGTGGTCTCATAACACTAGTAAGTCGAAAAACGTAAGATTCGGAAAAAAACTTCAGAGAAGCTGTTGAAAACATGAGATATTTTTGGTCGTTACGTTTATTTCCTGAATTACTAGTGCCATTGATACAACATTTTATTAAACCCTGTTACATTTGAAGTCAAAATTCACCCTCAATGTTGTATATCTGTATGAACCACAAAGACAAGTAATATCACCTTCCAATCATGACAATTGTTTAGACTGAAACTCCTACTTAAAATCGAGAAGAACCAAGTGAAATAATGAATTCTGAATAAAGACACAATACAAGAGTAACCAAGACAAACCAAGAAGGTTGCTATGCAAATCCACAAATCGTTTATGGGTGTACATTCACTGGTTATTGAACGATTACAATACAGTGGAAATGTCTCCAGTAAGTTTTTATTCAAGATTTATCATATACCTTCTTAGTTTAAAAATTGTGAATACTTGTACACAGAACAGTGTATTTAGTTCAGATAGTTTCGTCATATTCATCCACTGATCATTTGTTTCTCAATTATTTGTAATAATTTGAGATTTTTTCAAATTTTTACTATCTTGCAAAGGATCAACATCTGATAGTAAGTAGATGCTGACAAAAATCTAAATCCTGAGCTCAATACTCCTTTCCCTTAATAAATCAGCAAATCAAATTTCACACAAAAACAAGTTGTAAACAGAACACTTGTTCACAAGTGTGAGCTGTCTCTGTTTACAGAAGCTTTATGGGCCCATCGAAAAAACACAAAAAATTGACTTAACCTCAACAATCTACTTACATGGGCTGCATACATCTGTTTCTTCGTTTTATTCGTTTCAACTTCCCCGTCAACCCCAAATGTTGTTTCCATTGTGTTATCATCTTCGCTATCATCAATATTGCTTCCGATCTGCTCATTCAAAATACGTTCTTTCAATTCAGGTGAAATAGGTGGAGTGGTGAAACTAAAAGAATAACAGACATAAGTCCAAGATTCAATAAAAACAGCAAAAGATTTTGCACCAAAACATTTCAGGTAACAATAACATGAATTTGATTGGCTCGTAAAAACATATACACAAAATAATCATTTTTAATACGTAAAACTTAATAAAAATGTAAAAAAAAAAACTACCTTTTATTATATCCATTGTAAGGGTAATCTGGTCTACTAAGACTAGGGCTTTCATGGGGACTCTCATTCACGAAATCAAGCGGATTACAAAATCGAAACGTATGTAAGCCGCCAAACTGTACCACATCGCCTGTCTGTAACAGCGTATTGTCATACACAGGTTCTCCTCCGACACGTACATCGGCCTCAGGCCCATGTGGCACAATTGAAACCGTCCCATCTGCATTCACGATTGAACAATGCGACGCTAGAATTTTTGGTGAGAATAATTGTAAATATTGTACACCCGGTGTTGGGTTCCGACTGCTCCCGATAATAGTTTCTTGTGGTTTAATATAGTATATTTTTGGTTTATAGTTTATTTCTTTACCTTCGGGGGTGAGTTCTAAAAAGTAAGGCATAACATCACGATCGAAATCGTCATCTAAACTATTCCTCATCTGAACATCAGCATGCGAAATATTCGGTGCGCGTCTTTCTTCGACATTAGGCGGCGGTTGTTTTGGTTTTTCAGGTAGCTGCGGTGGGCGAACACTTTTATCCTTCGGAGGTGCTTTTTCTGGTTTAGGTTCGAAAGTTCCTTGTGCTCTCCTCCGAAGATGAAATGTTATAAGACCTTTATTTTTAGGCCAACTGTTTTGAATTGCTAAAGGACAATCTGATGATCTGATAATACGTTCTTTAGCATTATCAAGCGATGCATCGCCGCCATGGGGGATAATTGCCATAACAATACAATAATAATCTGGATCTTCTTTACCCAGTAAGAATTTTTCTAAAGCAGATTTTGTTATAATATCAGCATTGTCTTTAACAGAAGCTAAAATTGTTTTATATGGAATTTCTGGCTTTAAACTTTCGGCAAATATTTTTAAAATACCACCAGTTTGAGGACCACCTTTAGTATTAAATTCTTTCATACGTTTTTCTAATTTTTGTTGGCGACGTCTTCGCATGACAGCTTCAGGATTAGAAATTGTTCGTGTAAAACTGCTTTCTGGTAGCTCTCGATATACATGATCAGCTAATAATTTCTCTTCGCTACGATTTTTTAATTGTTCTTTTCGTTTTTTCTTTAAATCTTTTTTCTCGCGTCGTGAAAGTCTACGTTTTAATTGGCCCTCATCTTGGTTGACTTCGAAGAATTTTGCAGGTTGGATTTTCAGATCGGCGCTTTTCAAAACAAAACGGCCCTCACGATCATCATTGTGCCAAAGCAACTGGACAACCAATGGTCGCTCTTCAAGAGCTAATTTACGGACATCTAAAAAAATAAATCAAAATGTTTTAAATGTTTCAACCTCTTAATTGGTGGTAAATTGTCATCAAGATTCTGATTAGTTTATTGAAGTGTTTTTTATAAAAAAAATTTTAACAGAACATTAAATGGTGACATTCTAAATTGAACCAATAAACTTGCTGGTAATTTGTAGCCAATCAAGGGTACAGCACAGGATTGCAGCAAATCCCTGCATTCCCCCGCAAGGCCCGCATGCCCCGCGAATCTTTGAATACGTTGAAACACAACCCGCCGGGCCTGCAAACCCCGCGAATCTCTGAATACCTTGAAACCCATCCCGGCCGGGCCCGCAAACCCTGCGAATCAGTGACTATATAAAAACATATACCAACCGGGCCCGCAAACCCGCGAATCTTTGAATATGTTGAAACACATCCCGCCGGGCCCGCAAACACCTCGAATCCCTGAGTTGAAACCCATCCCGCCAGGCCCGAATACTCTGCGTATCAGTGACAATATAAAAACCCATCCCCGCCGGGCCCGCAAACACTCCCCATCAAATCAGTGACTATATAAAAAACCATCCCCATTCGCAGGGTTTGCGGGCCCGGCGAGGATTAATTTAAGTTACACAGAATTGCAGATTATGCGGGCCATGTGAGGGTTTGCGGTTTGCTAAAATAGTCGAAATTTGGTGACAATTACTTAGAGAGCATCTCAAAAGTAAGGCTAACTCAATCGTTTGATTGGTTGAAAATCAAATCATGAAAATTTGTTTACGGATCATCTTAAAAGTTTGTCTAATTTAGACTATTGATTGGTTTAAAATTACATTATCAAGATTCTGATTGAATCATTCAAGAATGATATCAGCATTTTTAACATTAAATTGAAAACATTAAATTGTGACATTTTAAAATTAATCAATCAGATTCTTGATGACATAATTTTCCACCAATCAATAGTCTAAATTAGACAAACTTTTTAGATTATTCCTTATGTAAACCAATCAGATTATTAGATTATTAGTTATGTAGACCAATCAAACTATGAAGGGTTTAAGGATATAGCACGATTAGTAAAATTGAAAAATTAAACAGATTTCAGAACAACCTTTCCTTTTTTGACAGGAAATGGCAAGCACTACAGAAAAAAATCCTTTTTATCAAAATAAACGATTAAAAATGAAAAATGGAAATTTCTGGTGCAACTGGGTTGAAGATTATTTTTTGATTCCTTTTTAATTTCTGACAATTTTACAATTAAGTCAATTTGGTTTGACAATATGCAGTGCAGATGTAAAGTTAGCGGGTTTTCAAATTATGTAAATAATGTCTTGATCGTTTCTATCTGCTAATAAATTGGATTGGCCAAACTGAATTAGCTTGTTGAATTTATAGTTATCAATTATTTGGACGAACAATCAGCTTTGCATTGATCATCTTTTTGTGGTATCCTAAAAGGGTCAGGATTGGGTATTGGTTATTTTCTGAATAAACCTAAATCAATATTGCCCTTTATTTCGACATTCTGTGCATATAATGAAGCATTATATGTTTTGAGAACTTGAAAAATGGTTGTATTGCCTAACTCAGTGAGGTTAGTTCAGTAACCCTCAAAGAATATTTCACTAGATTCCATTTCATCAACTTTCCCATGTGTAGATTCATAAATTCATTTAGTGAAGCATTATTACTAGAGAGCAGGAAACAATACAAAAATACAAAAATAAATGTCAACACCATTTCATCTCCCTCCTCCTCCCTCCCTCCCTCTTTCTTTTATTTGTTCATTTCTTTAATTTATTTATTGATCAAAAAGGGAAACAAATAAAAAACGAGCAACGAAATTACAAATAGCATGCAGGCATTAAGATGACTATTATTTTCATTCACAGTAGTAGTCTATCTTTTCCTAGAAAACAATACTTGCTCACTTGAGACTTTTTTGTGTTAAAAATGTTATTAAAGTATCCAGCCCTCTGAATTTACAACGGCATTCAGCATTTGTCAGGATTGAGCCATCAAAAAGGAAAATCACAATTGAGAGCGTTTTTTTATATAAAAGATAAAAAAAACGATGTAATAAGAAATCTCCTATATTTTTCCTATGAAATCTTAGCTTAATCAGTATTCTTGCATGCCTATAAACTGAATGATATAGTAAGATTAAATGATTTCAGTTGAAATAGCTCAAACAAACCACTAGCCTTAAAATGTAAAATATTTTCTATAGATTGTATAGACTTTATAGTTAATCTCTTTTTTGTAGAAGTAGTATTGGGGGCAGCGCTCAGGGGAAGAGGGATAACTGATATAATAAGTTGACACAATTTGCTGCAGAAACTTTTTAATATACTTTTTAATATATATTTTAGTATCAGCAAATACACACAAAATAAGTCTCTTTTATAACTCTATAACTAATGTTTTTATTGAACCAATCGCGCTTATGTACTTTTTTCTATGAGATGTTCAGAATTTTCATATATGACAGAAATTGAGGGTCAAAAACTGACCATTTTCGGTGACACATCCTGCTAGTGCTGATAGCCAAGTTACCCCTCCTCACTGAGGAATTATGATAGTATCCAAAAGAATAAAGATACCAAACAACCAATAGGATATGAAATAAATATAGCTATATACATCATACTGACAAGGGTTCTTAATGTAATGGAATGCTAGGTATGCGTCCCATACTGTCCAATAACCTTGGATATATAAATAGGAACTGGATACGTTTTAGTTGTAAAATATTATTAGATATAATTCAGTAGACTCTTGTTGATTTAACAAATATTATTATTGAGTTATTATAAATACAAAATTAGCATTATCATTATTATTCAATACTTAGGATTATTAGGATTTTTTCCTGTTCTGAAACTTTTTCAACGATAATACCTAATTTAAATTGATATAGGTAATGTTGATATTATTTTGAAAAATATCAAACAAATTTTTTTCAGCAGATGTAAATGGGAAAAAATGTATAATTAGATAATATAATAGTAGTGTAAACATTCTTTTAAAATCATCTCTTAAATAGTAAATATTAATTTCTTGAACCTAACACTCGACTCTGGCTCTTTGTGAGGGTACATTAACTATCGTTAGGCAATACCGACCCATGCCATGGAAGGGAAATAGGGTAAAATCTGACAAAACAATAGATGGGACTTAAGTCATGGCCTCGATTAGCCTGATAACGGCTTTGCAAGACTTTTCCATCATAAGTGCATACCTTACTTTACCTTACCTTACCAGGTCTAGTTTGTATGTACCGAATGTGATATCATTAAATCTGGTTCATTTTCTTAGTTAATGTTCCCTGCATGTGTTATCCTTTGCAATTGCTGATTGTTTAGGCAAGAATGCAAGTGCTCCATAATGAAAAACTAGGAAAATTCTTAGACGAAGCGAGCAAAGCGAGTATATAATAGCTGGGGTCTGGGGCGCTAAAAGCTACCCCCTGTATGATGGGGTCCAGGAGAATCGCCATAAGAAAATTATTGAATGTTATTATTAATGTTAATTATTGAGTTTTTTCAGAGCTGTTTTAGGGGTTTGCTGGAGCTACTTTTAATGGTTTCATTGAATTCACTAAATGCCAGAAAAAAGTTCTAACAAGTCCACCAAGTCCCTACACACAACTTCACAAGAGCTTTGGTGTTCAGGGCAATGTCCTGGAAATATTTTGAGTTTATGGTTTATTTTGCATCAAAAAAAGGAAATCCTAGAACTGAAAGTTGAACAACTTAAAAAAAAAGGAATTCCTGGTTTACCAGGACTACTTGTATCACTGTTCGACTAATTCCCCCCCCCCCTTTACGTTTTTTTTCTAGAAAAGAACAGGCCAATGCCATGACAGAAAAGTAAGTCAAAAGCAAATACTAAAAACTTACAAGTCACAATAAACAGAAAATAACATTAAACAAATAAAAGATCATGAAAATAAGATGGTTGGTTGTAACAAGGGAATGAGGACGGGGAGGAAGGCTTTAGTTAGTACTAAAACGTTTAGTCTCTTTTATGTAATTTATTGTTGCCTTGAGAATAGTTCTATTTTCGTTTCTCGAAAGAAGACGATGGCCATAAAGGTAAATTGTTGGAGTGTTTATGAATTGATTAAGGTTCCCTGGTGCCAGTGTTTAAATAACAGATGCTGCTAATAACCCTCGGTGAGCTGCATAGAGGACAAATGAATAGAAAGTGTGGTGTGTCTTCCACTCCTGTTCCACAGTCACAATATTAATCGAGCGTGTCTACAAAATTATGTTTTTTCTTATGATATTTTAGAGCACTTAAGCCGACCCTTAGTTGGAATATGTATTTCATTCCTAAACGATCGGGAGTATCAAAAAAAGACTTTCCTTCTTGGCGAAAAAGAATATTTAAGCATGACTTCAGTTTCATATAAGAAGGCATCGATGGAAACGAAGTTAATAAATGGTTACAATTCTTTATTGCATGATGAAAAAAAGAGTTACTGTATCTGTTTGTTGCATTAAAACGAGCTGGGTTATGGAAGACTGGAGGAGCAATTTGTGTGTTGATGAAACTTGCCGTTGCAAGTTTATCTGTCAAATAACGTGATGTTTTGCTATTAGCAATTTGAGAGTACGTCGCATATATTTGCTCATTTTGTCTTCATTTTAAATAAACTTATCGGATTTTTGGCTTAAGTTCTTGTAATTTTTGGCGCTACCTTTGTCCGATATATTTTTTAAATGAACTTACTTAACAACTATTAATCTTAGTAATTTAGATTTAAATCTTTTCTCCATGAAGATATAATCGAAGTCGCGAAAGCAACAGCCAACATTTTCTATCTTTCACTGCAGTAAACTGATGTTTGTTTTTACTGCAGGCAGTGTAACGGTCAGGGTGCTTTAGAAAATTAAACCTCCTGCGGTTTTGAAAATTCAATTGAATACTTCCTGCATTATAGATGCAACAAAAAAAATTGTAAAAGAGACAAAACGGTTCACCTAGCTTATTGTAAACAACCCCCTTCCTTCTCCCAGCCCCCATCCCTATTATATACCACCTAAAACATGTTTCGTCGAAGAACTTTCATATGTATATCTTGTTTTCGTTGTAGAATTTTTTCTTTATGTGACTTTGTAAAATGTATTAGTGCTTTTTATTTTCTTCATGTAGACATTGTAAATTTTTTCTAGGAGCATGTGTCTATTATGACTATATTTATCTGTCATAGCACTCGCAAGTTATTTTCTAGAATAAAAAAAGATTAGAGAAAAAAAAAATTGTTCACCTTGGTCAGCATATGTAGCGCATTGAACGCATCGAGTCTCGATTCTTTATAAACGGAATATAAACGGAATATAATCCAAATATGTTTTAAAAAAAGCTGACTGTATTTCCACAGTCTGAGAAAGTGTTTTTTTCCTCGGTTCATAAATTTTTCGAATCCAAAAGGTTCCTCACAAAGAGGAGCGGCTTTTTCTTTTAGAAGCAAAATGCGAGGGACGACCTCAAAAGTTCGTTTCAGTGTACTTATTTCTTTTTTGTGCCCACAGTGTACTTATCCATGCCCACAGGAAGATATCTCGGGGGGTGGGAAAAAAAATTCAACAAAATCATAGATACAGGGAAGAAATAACTGATTTCTACTGTTTTCTATTGTTTCAGACCCTAAAACAGGGAAGAAATTGGAAAATGGTATGGGGAAAAATTACGGACTTTTGGACAAAATATATATCCTTGCCCATGCCTAAATCTTCGATAGAAGCAGCTTTTCTCTTGTAGCTGTAGTAGCTGATGTCCATGGCTCTGCCAATTGATTTCGTTACTCCATCCGCGTGAGTCTCACAGCATATCTTATCTTAACATTATCATGACATTAAAAGATAAAAGTGAGGAATTTCAGCCAATCACCTGCTTTAGTGTCTCTAGTTTCCCCTTCGACTCGCATTTGGGGTGTTAGCAATATATTCAAAGAGTCGAATAAATAGTTGTAATCCTCTTATTAATTACTAAGGTTTTAAAGTGATGATCTGAACGAGTGATGCTTCTCGAACATTTAACTGTCTTGGTCGCTATCATTTTGAATGATTTTCTATATCAAGGCAACAAGTTAATTTCAGCTCGACGTATGATACAAATTAAGTTTGGTTGCTAAGGTAATGTTTTGCAGAATCTAGGTCATTTTTTTCTGTTTTTTCGTAAGCTTTTATTAAGAGTGCTAATATTGACAAACCAATTCAAACTATTGTTGTATTCAGACCTTTGTATTTGCACGAGATGACATTCTTGGCGTTTCTCCTGAAAGCAATCATACATTAGGAATAGTTCCTCAATTTCTATGATTTTTTCAAGTTGGCGAAGGTTCCTCGCAAATTTGCAAGAAAAAAACACCCTGGTATCGGTAGTACTGAAATCCCCCTGGTTTACCGGTTTAGGTTTAGGTGCTAAAACATCATACTTTTGACTACCGATGCGTTTACCATATCACAAGGCTTTAAATTTTTGTTTTCAAAAAGATTTATCGATTTATCGTCAAAACTTTATCTTTTAAGCTATTAAAGCTGTTTCCATGTGAGGGGGTCAATTTTTCAATCTGTTGGACGGAAAATGTATATTATAGCATGTATATCCCTGTTAATTAGTTTGGTATGAAAAGTTGATATCTACAGTTCTATAATCTATCGATTCCGTCCAATAGGTGTTAAATTTTCTAAAATGTTGCGAGGTAGAAGTCAACAATAAAAGGTTTTAATATATGATATTTCATGCCTAGTTTCCAAGATTTTAATGATCTCTTAATTGGATTATTTTATATATCGATTTATTCTATCGGTATAGATCAGATTCCAACAGATTTTCCCTATTTTAAAATAGCACAATTTTGATAGGGATTATCTATATTTTTGTCTCATGTAAAAACTGTTGTTGGTGGAAATCGAAGAGGAGATGTATACGAAAAGGTTCCCTCGTGTTTTTAGTGATTCAAGAGGAAAGTACACTACTACGTCAGTACCAACATTTGTACAGAAGGAAGAATGTAATAAGAAGCAGTATGAAATAAAACAGACGCAGACAGGAAAACAATTTGGTATGTTTTACTGTTTTGTTCTTGGTTACCGTTGAATCAAAATTAAGCACATTGCTAGCGAATGAGTCGGAGTTGGTCTTTAAGGGGGGCTTGAAAATTTAGTTTTGCATGTGTGTATTTGTGTAGAATAAGTTAAGGTTAATGTACTTGCTTCTCAACTCAGCAATTTCTGGTTTTGATTATTTGATAGCAATATTAGTTTTACAGGAATTTAAGCTGGTTGTATTTTTACTGGGTGTTTTCCTCCATGTATTGAATTATCTACAATACTTTAAAAAAGATTAAGCAATTGGTGTGAGAAGAGGAGGCGAGGGTGCATTGTAGGTGGTGATACAAAAATATGGTATTATTACATTTTATATAATCAAGTATTTTTTTTATGACAATTTAATTCAGCCAGAATTTAATATTCTTATGAGTTTTTCTAAGATCAGATATTTTTTTGTTGGTGAGAGGAAGACACAATGTTATTCATATTGGTGAATATTTCCATATTTTTTATCATTTTCTAACCTAAAGTGAATAAATATTTTTTTGTTTTATACATTACATATTTTCATTTGTTTTTTGTCTTATTTTAGAAGACATCGATCCATCATTATTTGAATGGACTTATTACAGTGATGGTTCGAAGCATGGTAAACGCTGTCATATCAATAATGAATATATAGGAAACAAAGAAACTACAGATGAAATAAAATTGGAATCTGTTATTGGAACAAGAAACAAAGGTATTGGAATGTGTTCAAATATTTACTTCTTCAGGGGTTCATACAGCCATCAAATTAGAGCCGTGAAACGGACTTAAAAAACCCAATATTGAATTGAGTATCTAAACTCAATCTTCTTTCTTTGCTGTTGTAAGCTGTTTCAAGTCCTGGAAATGCAATTTTCACGCGACTAAGAGGCAAATTCAAACATATCTGGAGAG
>JAUKPT010000013.1:30952-44188 GCA_032273505.1 Nanomia bijuga | reverse complement strand
AATTTGAAAAAAAGTGAAGAATATGCTAAGAATACTCCATCTTGAATTTTCCTTAAGAATAATAATTATCTTTTACATGATTTGAAATTTTGCCTTTTTTTCTCCTGATATTCCAATATTTATCATTTATCTTACTGATAATCCGATATTTCTCATTTTTTTTACCGATTTTCCGATATTTTAACTTTTTTGGCAAAAAAAAAAAAGTTTTACAATAAGCGTGTACTAAAAAAATCTAGTTATTATTTTGACTATAGCACGCATTCTGGTCAGTGATTTTCACTACATTTTTTGTAACAGTCGTATATTGCCATCAATTTTATGTGAACAACTTTCGTTTATTTTTTCTTCAATACATAAGGAAACTACATGGAACTTCCACACCTCTATCCTGAACGTCAGAGAATTTTAACCTCTCAATGGAAGCAGATCGCAAACTCACTGTTTTGAAAAGTAAAGAAGGAGAAAGGAAAATGGAAAGGGATATTCTGGAAAAAACATCTAAAGCTCATACTTTTTGATAGAAAAAATTCTTCTAAGGAATTGTCGCAAAAGTTTGTCCAATAATGCTGTTTTGGTTGGTTGAAAATGTCATCAGAAAGAATTTGATTGGTTCAATTCAAAATGTCAACATTTATGTTTTGTTGAAATAAGAAAGACTAGGGAATTTCAGAGTAATTACACCAGTAAACTAGTAATGTTAATTCCAACCAACGGATTAGCAAGATTAGACTTTTTTGAGATGATTTTTTGAGAGAAATTAAAAATTAAATGTTTTCGATGTCTAAGGTGAAAAATATCTACCTTACCAGCAAGATCCATCCAGTTTCATTTGCTCATATAGAAATGAATAACCTAAACTTTAGATTTTTCAATTTTTTCGGATGGTTCTGGACCATAAGGACTATATAAGCACGCTGACATGATGTGTCGCGGAAAAAGGTTGTTTATGACTCTTAATTTCAACAGAAAGGGGGAAAAATTTCCCGTAGAAACGGGTCCATAAACGTCAGTGATACAAAAAAGTTTTATTTTGTAAAATTTTCTGTATATAGAGGTCTCTTTTCGGCAAAAAGCACCGTAAAATTGGTGCATGTAGAACCGTGTTTATCATTTTGGACTTTAACAAAACATCAAATTGTGACATTTCAAATTGAACCAATAAGCTTCATGATGCTGTAATTTTTAACGAACCAAATGACTAAAATAGCTGAATATTTGCGATAATTCTTAACAGTACGCCCACCAAAGCATGACAGTAAATATTCCCAGCAAAACAAAAAAATAATTTATTTTTCAAAAATGCAATTAAACTACATACAACTAAAATAAATATGATAGATTTACATTAACTTACAAAATGTTTAAAAAGTGTCAAACTCCTGCAAAGTATCTTACTAGTCCTGATGAATCGTTTTCGAGCGATTACTTTTGAGTAGATTTAGCATTTGTGGGTACTGTTCCATATACACAATGAAAAATGGGGGAATTTAAAAAAAGGAAGAACAGCTTGAAAAAGGTCAACCAAAAGAAGAATCTACAGAATAGGACAATTCGAAAAAAAGTAAGATAAAAAGAAAATCTGAAAATATCATCTTTTTAATTTGTAAACTTGATAATTTCATAGGTAGTATCAGGGCTTCATACAGCCATTTTGTATCAGGGTTGTTTGACTAACAAAGATTGAGTTTTAGTTAAATATTTCTTAAATATTTCACCAGAACTAACGGCGTGCAGGGCCGTCGTTAATCAGCCTGGGATTTTGTGGCGCTGTAAGCCCCCCAACGGGATTCCTCTCAAAAAATGTTTGAGTTTGCCCTTATTAGACGCTTAAAAATTGCATTTTCAAGAACTTAAAACAGCTAAAACAGCTTACAACAGCTAAGAAAGAAGAGTTTCGAAACTCAATTCAATATTGATTTTTTTAAGTCCGTTTCACGGCCCTATTTTGATGGCTGTATGAGTATATCTTGAGTATATCTAATGGTAATGAAACACATTGTTATATGTTATTTTCAATGATGTGCACGGTTAAATAATCACCCAATGTTTTGATAAATCTATTGATAAAAACGATTACTCAAAAAAATACCATTTTTATTAACCAATTGGGAAAACATACGTACATTTAACGTCACGTGATATCAACCGTGCACAAATGTTCACTTCAAGATATGACGATCTCTTTATCATAATTCAATGGCGTTTCCTAACCATACGGTATAATAAATATGATAATATGAAAAATAATTCCCTTGCTGAAAGGAGCATATTCATCTATAGTATATGCAGTTAGACTGATAATACAAAAACACAAGGGTGTCTTTTGGTTCCTCTGCAAATTAATCCTTTATACCAAATTCAAAAAGAAAAAATACTATTAGTCGGGGAAAATTTACATTTTCTATTGTTTTGTCAAGTTAATTGAAAATCAATAATAAACCCTGTTTAGACTGGGATTTTTTAGGTTTTTTTACAATTTTCTGACTATTTGAAGACAATAAGTTAAAATAATTGTTTTTTGATAACCCAAAGCGTTGTAAAAGTGGTCAGAGTATCTGAACGGGGGAATTCTTGGGGTATTTTGGTGGTATTCTTTCAGCCTCATACTTTAATTTTGGTTAAAAAAATGATCGCCTGAAATGTTGCATTAGGAAACTGTAAGTTTCTTTGCAGAAATTCATCATTATACTCTAAACCGTGTGTGGTCTAAAATCTAATACCCCGAGAAATGAAAAATAATCTGAAGCCGTATTTTGGGTTAATTTGGGTTAACTTCTTTGGGGTTTTAATTTTGGTTAAGCGTCGGAGAAAATAATTTTTTTAGAGGCGTCTAGCGTCGAAAACTCTATTTCTTTCTTGGCGTCTGGCTCCATAAGCAAGATTTTTATAGGCGTCAAGCTTCAAAGGAACGATTTTGTAGGCCATGAAGCGTCGACCCCCCTCTGTTACATCCGACATCTAAAGTCTACTCCTTTCTATATTTTTCTTTCATAAGAAGAAACAGATAAGGGACGATAAAAACCAGGTCATATATAATAACCATCGCTAATATGAGAAGTGGTATGCAAAAAGTGATCATAAACAACCAAATCAACACACGAGTAAACAGCAGGGCTGTTTCCACTTTCTCTTCGTACGCAAGTTTATTTTCCAGTAAAGATATCATTTGCATTTGTTTCATTCGATAATCGTCATAGATCACGTGATCGACTCTAAACACGTGATATTCTCGCGTATCGTTTTCTTCTTTGTTTTGTTCGGCATCGGGTGCATTAGTGTTGACTGTCGGAATTGTGTTCGGTCGCGACTCAGCGGATCCACCGGCATTGTTCAGTTCGGCGTTTTCAATTAATCCAACTGTCTCTAGTGTTACAATTTCGTCATTATCTTCTACAAGATTCGTATTTCCTTCTTTTACTTCGACTATAATTTCTCTTTTTTCAATTATAAAGTTGAAATCATCAATAGCAACATCTTCATCTTCAATGATAATTTCTTCTGTTGTTACAATCACATCAATATCTTCTTCATACATCTCTTCTTCATAAGATTCTGTGATTTCAGTTCGTTCAACGATAATCTCTTCATCATCGAAATAATGGTCCTCGCTTAGCCTTGATTCAAGAATGTCGTCCTCAAACCATAGCGTACATTTGTCGGAACCACATTGGGCTGCGTTTGAGCAACTATTTGTTGCCTGCTGGTTTATTCTATTGTCATTGTCGTCCTCAAACCAAAGCGTGCACTCATTGGAGTCGCCTTCAGTTGACTCGCTAGTCCGTATTGCTAAATGGCTACTTGTTCCTTGTCCGTTTTTATCATCTTTATCAATCCAAAGAGTGCACCCGCTTGTGCCATCTTTAATTAAACTGCTACTTGCCGATTGTTGGTGAAAAAAAAGTCCATCTTTATCTTCCATGTAAAATTCTCCTTCATAATGACCTTGTTTTTTGCCCTTCTTTTCTTTGTGTTCTTCGATTTCTTCAATGCGTTCTATCAATGTATTGAGAATTTCCTTCGCAACGTCTTCGTCTAGCTTTCCATCGTCATTGTCATCTTCAATTGTTTCGACTTCAAATTCGAACGTTCGAATTCGAATACCGTCTTCGTTCGATTCATGATAACTTGCAATAAGTTCTTTGGCTGTCATACTATGGATATAAGTTGAGTATTCTTCTTTCGCCGAGAAACCTTGCTCTTCCGACCATTCACTACTATCATTGTCGGTATACGAAAGTCTTTTCATCATTTTCTCGCAACGTTGTCGTTCTTTGAGTTCTAATTTGTCGTCAGCAGAATAATCGCCATCTTCAACTAGCTCCGTCACCTTTTCTTCACTGCCGTCATCTTCGTCACTTGACGGATGAATAAAATCACATATGACATAGAAGTCGGAATAATTTCGATCTCTTGTAACGGCTAAAACATCTTCATAAGAGTTGTCATCCTTATTGTTGCTATTAGTTTCACGTTCGTCCAATAAATATCGTCTTTCATCAAATTCGTCACACTCTTGGTTGTTGTTCCTTTGCTCTATGTTATCAACGACAACATAATCTGAAAATTGTTCGTATTCATACGTTTCTTCGGTTCGGTATTCCTTGAATGTAACTATTTCATCTGTTGACTCATCAAAAATACTCGCTGTTTCGCCGACAATATTCGTTGACCCTACGTCAATATTCGTTAAATCGCCGATAATGTTCCTTGAATCATCAGACATATTTGTTGATTCACTGGCAGTATTCTTTGATTCGCTTACAATTGTCGTTATCTCGCCGACAGTATTTGTTGACTCGCCGACAACTTCGTAATACTCCTCTTCGTGTTCTTCTGTGGTAACAGTTTCAATTCTTACAAGTTCCTCTTCTACAAGTCGTCGGTGAACCGACACATCAACATGTATTACCGACGGCTTCTCACTCGACGCGTATGAACTAATAACGAGTTCGTGGTTATCCTTAAGGTCAGCCTCAATTTCAACCTCGAGTTCTTTACAATAGATATTCTCGAGGAATGTGTGTCTATGGAACGCATGCGCGCTCGAAGTATCTACTTCAATTTTTCGTCGTCGTTTTTCTTGTCGTTTTGGCGGGAAAATATCTGTTCGACCTTCATCTACTATTTCGACTTGATATGCTGAGGGACGTTCTGGTTCAATAAGGACTTGAAGCGGTAGAATATCTTCTTCTGGTCTGCCATGTACTATATGTACATTACTAGTGCTCGAGTGCTCATTTTCAAATATTGTTGTCAATTCTTCATCTTCATTTGTTGATACCGAAGCAATGTTTACTGAATTTTCATCTTCATTCTCGTTATTTGTGACTGTTCTTTCGATAAGTGTTCCTATCATTGAGCTTATTGGTCCTTTCATGGCAAGCTCTGAAAATGATGTATAATGATCGTTTTCATAGCTACCACAAACAATATCCCATGAGCCTTCAGCGATGCCAGCAGTCTTTTCATGTTCTCCTTTTTCAAAAACAGACACCTCAAAGACGGAGCGCCATTCTGTATACGAGTTTGATTCTTCTAGTGCTCCATCGGAGAGTTTCTTAAGACATACTTCTCCTTCTTTTTCTTTTTTGATTTCTTTCGAGCTCTTTTCCGTGGAGGTTTTCTTATGTGGTTCGTCAAACCAAAGAATAACATGATCGCTTTGTTGCGTGTTTGTCATTTCATTGGTTGATTTTTCTGTAACAGCTTCTTGTTCTTCGACAGTCATTTCTTCGGTTGATATTATCGTTTCTACAACATTAGTCGTCAAGTCTTCTAGAGCATGCCCAGTAGACTTATCATTGCTAATGTATGTGTGGAAAGTCGAAACCTGCCGCTGTATGTCTGATGCATCTTGTATTATCTCTATTGAAGAGGTGATTGTTCCAGATGATGTGGTTATCTCAGGTGATTGATCTTTACAGGTGATTGTTTCAGATGTCTCACCTGCGCTGCTTTCTCTTAGCATGGATTCATGAACTTTATCTGCTGCAGAACTTTCAACTGGAGGCTCCTTAAGTGGAACAATATCTTGCTCAGACACTGTAATTCCATTCTCAAAAAAGCTCTGCAATGAGGAAACAGTGGAGTCATCTTGTATGTATAAGCTACATGATGATGGAAAAATATAGAATGTGGTTTCCGTCGTGGGTGATTTTTCATCTCCAATAGACTTTTCTGTCGAGTGCATTATTTCAATCGAAGAGGTGAATTTACCGGCTGATGGTGGAATGGGATTAGCGTCATCTAATTCGTGTTTCGAAGTCGAAGAGACTGCTGGAAGAATGTCCGTAGTTTTATCTTCAATATACATTGATGTGTCAACATCATAACATGGACCTCCCTCCTTCATCTCTCCTTCTTTTATTTCACGCTCTAATGCAAAAGCTAGTTTTACCCGTTCAGTCCATGTTGCAGTTGCAACATTTTCTTCTTTGCACTCTACGGCAGTTGCTATTTCGCCCTCCATTCCGGTATGTATTTCGTCTTCGTCACCCTCTATTTTAGTTGTTATTCCTTCTTGCTCTGCAGTTGATATCGTTTTATCTCCACAGTCCACTGCAGTGACTTTTCTTTCGATATTGCTTAACAAAGCAGTCGAAATTTCCTCGCTTTCATGTTCAAGGGCAGTTGCTATTTCACCCTCTACTCCTACATGTATTTCTTCTATTTCACCCTTAATCTTAATTTTTAATTCAACTTGCTCTGTAGTTGATATCATTTCACTCACCACTTTGCTTTCTACATTGCTTAACATGGCGGTCGAAATTTCATCGTTTTCATGTTCGAGGGCACCTGCTAATTCAACCTCTATTCCTAAATGTATTTCTTCTATTTCACCTTCTAAAGCAGTTAAATCTTCTTCAATTCTACTCTTTTTTATTGCTGTTAACACTTGCCTTTCCTCACATTCTACCACTGTTGATACTTCAAACTCCATTGCAGATAATTTATCTTCACACTCGATACTAGATGTTTCTTTACTCTTGATACTAGATGCTTTTTTACTCTCGATAGTAGATGTTTCTTTCCTCTCTGCAATAGTAAATTCTTCTTCTGATTTAATATTATCTTTGTGGATTTCACGAGTCGTTGACATAACATGACATTCATCTTTTTTACTATATACTTTGCTCTTACCATCAGGCAGTGCAGCACTGGAGTCTAAATCTTTCATTAATTGCATATCTAATTCGTTTGTAATCGAAGATTCACCAGAACATACTACTGCCGTTGTTGCTATTCCCTCCCCTACACTTTCATCACCTATGTTCTGTGACGTTATCATGACGTCATTACTCTCTCCTTGTTCTACGTTACTGAACTTACCTTTTTGTTCTGTTACAATTCCATCTTCAGTTATAGACAAATGGACCTTTGAGAAAGATTTAAATGTTTCTCTTTCGTTTTCGCTTTCCAGATCTTCTACGCTATACGACTCTTGATTTGTTTGATCTTCTACAAACACTACGTCACAATTAATTGACTCCACTTTACTTATTACAGTTTGTTTAATACTTTCTTCTACAAGACTCAGATCGTTTGCCTTCTCTTTTTGTGTAAATCCTGTAGTTATGTCGTGTTCATCATATTCTTGTTTATCTGGCACTTTTTCTTTAATAGCTTCATCCAATGCAATTTGTTGATCTGTTTGTTCGTCGATAATACTAAAATCGTACTCAGCAGATTGCAGTTCGCTTAATACGGCCTGATCGATTTGCTCATCAACAAAAGTTAGAACGCTTAAGCTTTCCTCTTGATTTTCGTCTATAACAATGACTGTGTCAATATCAAGCTTTTCTTGATTATCAGTGTGGACATCAATTCCTTTTATGAATAAGTCAGCATTAGGCAAATCATTATTTGATTGAGTATGAATTTGATGCCTCAACTCAACTATGTCAGAGCAAATATCTTCTTCCTCATCACGTTCGTTCGATCCGTCGTCAACAAGGGCATTATCTATCAATTCAACCTTTATGGCTTCTTTAACTTCTAATCCACATATTTCACCTAGTATGTCAATTTTTAATATTGTGTGAATATCTTCCACTGTATTTTCATCCAAAGATGAAATTTCTTTTTTTTCTAATTGCGTGTGCTCTTTTGTGTATTCTAAGTAAGTGTCAATTTCTTTATTTTTGTCAGACATTTGAATAAGTCTTTCCTCGGCAGTTGATTGAGCTTTTTTAACCTCGTCATCTGCACATGTTCTTTTAGCTTCTCTAACCTCAAGATCGATGTTGACATCACAAGCATATTCAAGCTCAGATTCTGGTTCAGTTTCTGGTATGATAGACTCATCTTTTATCAATTCTAAGTTCAAATCAAGTTTGACATTGTTGACCTCTTTAACAGTTAATGTTAATTCAGGTGATGATGAAATAGATTCAAGGGTCAAATTTACATTTGTAGATTCTGTTGACAATAAAATTGGGTCTACCACTAGTTCAGTATCTTTAGTTCCTCCAACAGTTGATAAAACGTCAGTTGATAATGTTAATGATTCAACATTTAATTCGAAACTGACAGATTCCACACAAGTTGATATAACTTCAGTTGATGATGAAATTATCCCAACAGCTGAAGATTCTTTAACAGCTGATATCATTTCAGTTGAGGATAGAGTTGATTCAACATTCAATTCAACATCTGCAGATTCTTCACTAGTTGACGATAGAGTTGATTCAACTTTGAATTCGACATCTGTAGATTCTTTCACAGCTGATATTACTTCAGTTGATGATGCAATTGATTCAACAGTCAATTCGACATCTGCAGATTTTTCAGTAGTTGATATCATTTCAGCTGATGATGAAATTGGTTCAACATTGAATTCGACATATGTAGATTCTCCAACATTTGATATTACTTCAGTCGATAAAGTGGTTGATTCTATATCTAGTTCGACATCTGCAGATTTTTCAAAAGTTGAAATTAATTCAACAATATCAGTAGATTCATCAGCAATTGATATTACTTTAGTTAATGATGAAATTGTTTTAACAGTCAATATAACATCTGTAGATTCTTCAACAGTGGATACTACTTCTGCTAATTTACTGACATCTATCTTTTTCAAATTTGGTATTGTAGCTTCAAAATGAAGATTATCATCTGTTGACAAAAGAATTTTACTTTCCTGGTGGCAAACTGCTGGCTCATCCCTTATATTAGAAAGAGAAACAAATGCTGGATAGATTTCTTTTCTTTCGACGTTTTGTTTACTTTTTTTCTCGTGATCATGTGTTTCACCGTGTTCAATTCGACTTGCTGTCAAACCTGTTACTTCTTCATCAAATGTAGTCAAAACATGCACTTCTTCTTCTTCGATTATGTTGTCTGTGGAACGTGAAGTTGTTTTTGCAGAAACTAAATTTGTATCTAAGTCTTCACAGAGACGATAGACCTCTAAAGATTGCGTTTCGTCTCCTTTGTTTTCAGTAATCACGTCCAACAAATCAGTATCAACTGCAACTTCTTCTAAATAAACGATACTAAATTCGTCTTCATCATCCTTTGGCATATCAACTGAAGTATTAGTTTCTTCTGTTGTCAGGTTTCTTTTAAGATCTACATTTACACATTGAACATCTTTAATTGTTGTATCAACAACCAAATCTTCTGTTATCTGTTCCATTAATGCAGTAGCAACAGGAACATCTCCTAGACGCATGCTTTTACCTCCATTCTGTTCTTCTGTCACTGTTGTACTGAACTCTTCTGAAGTAGTATATCTTTCGATATCTTTATCAGTCTGTTTCATTTTCGAAATACTTTCGATGATATTTGTAGAGGTTTTATCCGTTATAGTCTCTCTCTTAACTGCCGTTGTTTTTTCGACAATCTGTTTATATACCGTAAATCCACCGTGCACGGTAATTTCGTTTTCAGTAATGTCTACTATCGTATCTTTTTCAGTTCTGATACTTTCAATCATATCAAAAGATGAAGCCGATGTCATCGTTGAATCTTCAAAAGATGACAATCTATCTTCTCCGAAACATTTATCAGAACGTATATTAACTGATGAGCTTTCTGCAGTGTTCTTCGCCGTTGAAAGAACATGGGAGTTATCTATAACCTCACTGCTTTCAATCCCCTTTATAGTTGAAGCGTCAACTGACAACATAACGTCATTAGAGAGTTCAGCTGTGTCTGATGTTACGACGGCAATATCCGTTGATGCAGTTTTTGAGATTATTTTTTCTGTTTTAGAATCAAAAGTACCATCTTTGTTTTCATCACGTTCAATTATATCATCTTTTCCCTCTACAATCTTTTCACCATATGAATAGTGCGTCACGATTGGTTCTTCAGTCGACCATTCATGATCTTCACTGGTAGATTGGACATCTTCATTATTTCTCTCTTCGATTGCATATCTCTGTATATACTCCTCTGATCCTGTAACAATAGATGCTTCACCTAAAGATAACATGGTACTAGATGTCAAATTCAAGTTTTCATCTAAAGATATCACGGTACTAGATGTCGTATTCAATTTTTCACCATATCTATCTTCTATTTCGTCTTTTGATATTTCAACATCGCTAGATATTGATTCTGTAGTATGTTCTTTACTACTTACAGCATCAAGAGTACTACCTTGAATTCTATCTACTTCAATATCTTCTATAGATAATGAAGATACTAGAAATGACTCTTCTATTGATGCAGAACTGCTGATCACTTCTACAAAATTATCTTCAACTTCTATTGATGATGTATTAACAGCGAGCCTTGTCAGCCTTGATGATATCAAAGGTGATGACAATGGTGTCAATTCATTGGTGTCCTCGTATGATGACACAGAGAACATTGTATCAGATTCATCTGTTGACGAACTAATATTATCATAGACATCATCGTTAAAATGTTCAGCATCAATTGCTAGCTTTGCAACGACAGTTAATTTATCATCTTTAGGCTCTTGAACGAACGGTAAAACCCCTGTTGTTGCTTTTACAGTAGATTTCAGATCCACTGATTCTTCAATAGTTAAATCTACGGAGTGCAAAATTGATTCCTCAAAAGTAAATGTTTCTTCAACTGTTCTCGAGGGTGTTTTAACAACTAATTCAACATCTGTATATTCATCGGTATTTTCTTCAGCAAATCTCAAGGTTGCTAATACAGTTTCATTTTCAGATGGTGATGTTAAGGTTGATGTGGTGGAAGTATCTGCAATCGATATATCTTTTCTAACATTTGATTTTTCTTCAATTATCTCTGCTATTGATAATTTGGTATTTTCAAAATCACTTTTTTCTATCGTTTCATCAACTTTAAATTCAACAAAGGATAATGTTCTTTCATCTAAGATATTTTCTTCACTGCCTTCCGCAACTGAGAGTGATTCCTTGACAAGATTTTCCGATTTTTCCTCAACTGTAGATTCAATTACGGTAGATTCAATATCTTGAAGAAGATCAACAACAACTTTATCAACAACTTTATTTGATGTTTCTTCAACTGTTGTTGGTTCTTGGACCAGATCTTCGATAGTTTCATCAGTTGTAGATTCAACTGAGACAGAAATTAATTCTTCAACAAAATCTTCTATTGTTTCATCAACTGTAGATTCGACTGCAACTAAAGTTGTTTCTTCAACTAGATTTTCCACTAATTCATTAACTGTAGATTCAACTGCGACTAAAATTGTTTTTTCAACAAGATTTTCTACTGTTTCATATACCGTAGATTTAACTGAAATTAATGTTGTTTCTTCAACAAGATCTTTAGCTATTTCATTCACTGTAGATTCAACTACGCTTGAAGTTGTTCCTTCAATAAGATCTCCGGCTAATTCATTTACTTTAGATTTAACTGCGACTGAATATGCTTGTTCAACCAGATCTTCTATTTTTACATCATCTGTAGATTCAACTGAAGTTGTTTCTTTAATAACTTCTTCTGCTGCTTCATTCACTATAGATTCGACTGCAAGTGAAGTTGTTCCATCAACAAGATCTTCTGCTTTTTCATTCACTGTAGATTCAACTTCAATTGAAGTTGTTTGTTCGACTAGATCTCCTACTGTTTCATCATATGTAGATTCAACTGCAACTAATGTTGTTTCTTCAACAAGATCTTCCGCTGTTTCATTCACTACAGATTCAACTACGACTGGAGTTGTTTCTTTAACTAGAGTTTTTGCTGTTTCATGTATTGTAAGTTCAACTGCAACTGAAGTTATTTCTTCAACAAGGTATTTTGCTGTTTCATCAACTGTACATTCCACTTCACCTGAAGTTGTTTTTTCAACTAGATCTTCTACTGTTTTAGCGTATGTAGATTCATCTGCAATTAAAGTTGTTTCCTTAACAAGATTTTTCGCTGTTTCATTCAATGTAGAATCAACTTCAACTGAAGTTGTTTCTTCAACAAGGTCTTTTGCTGTTTCATCATATGTAGATTCAACTGCAACTAAAGTTGTTTCTTCAACAGGATCTTCCGTTGTTTCATTCACTGTTGATTCAACTTCAACTAAAGTTATTCCTTTTTCAAGATTTTCTGCTGTTTCATGTATTGTAAATTTAACTGCGAATGAATTAGTTTCTTCAACAAGGTCTTTTGCTGTTTCATCAACTTTAGAGCCAATTATGGCTGAAGTTGTTTCTTCAACAATGTCTTCTGCTGTTTCATTCATAGTCGATTCAACTGCAACTGAAGTTGTTTGTTTAACCAGATCTTTTGCTAACTTATTTACTGTAGATTCAACTGCAACTAAAGTTGTTTCTTCGACAAGATCTTGTGCTTTTTCATCAATTGTAGATTCAACTATGTCTAAAGTTCTTTCTATGACAAGATCTTCTGCTGTTTTATTCACTGAAGATTCAATTGTGATTAAAGTTGTTTCTTCGATGAGATCTTGTGCTTTTTCATTAACTGAAGATTTCATTGCTACTGAAGTTGTTTCTTCAACAAGATCTTCTTCTCTTTCATCAACTGTAGATTCAATTGCGATTAAAGTTGTTTCTCCGATATGATCTTGTACTTTTTCATCAACTGTAGATTTCACTTCGAGTGAAACTTTTTCGTCGGCAATATATTTAGATGTTTTATCGATTGTTGATTCAACTGACACTATTGTAAGTTCAACTGCGAGTGAAGTTGTTCCTTCAAAAAGATCTTCTGCTGTTTCTTTTACGGTAGATTCGACTGCGAGTGAAGTTGTTACTTCAACAAGATTTTCTGTTTTTTCATTCACTGTAGATTCAACTTCAACTG
>JAUKPT010000013.1:2854-30852 GCA_032273505.1 Nanomia bijuga | reverse complement strand
ATTTACTGTAGATTCAACTGCAACTAAAGTTGTTTCTTCAACAATATTTTCCGCTGCTTCATTCAATGTTGATTCAAATTCAACTGAAGTTGTTTCATTAACAAGATTTTCTGCTGTTTCATGTATTGTAAGTTCAACTGTGAGTGAAGTTGTTTCTTCAACAAGGTCTTCTGCTGTTTCATCAACTTTAGATTCAAATGCAACTGAAGTTGTTTGTTCAACAAGGTCTTCTGCTGTTTCATTCACTGTAGATTCAACTGCAACTGAAGTTGTATGTTCAACCAGATCTTCTGCTGTGTTTTTTGCTGTAGATTCAACTGAAACTAAAGTTGTTTCTTCAACAAGATCTTCCGCTATTTCATTGACTGTTGATTCAATTTCAACTGAAGTTATTTCATTAACAAGATTTTCTGCTGTTTCATGTATTGTAAGTTCAACTGTGAGTGAATTAGTTTCTTCAGCAAGGTCTTTTGCTGTTTCATCAACCGTAGATTCAACTAAAAATGAAATTGTTTGTTCAACCAGATCTTCTGCTGTTTCTTCAACTTGAGAGACAACTACGGCTGAAGTTGTTTCTTCAACAAGGTTTTCTGCTGTTTCATTTCCTGTAGATTCAACTGCAACTAAAGTGGTTTCTTCGACAAGATCTTCCGCTGTTTCATTCACTGTAGATTCAACTGCAACTGAAATTGTTTGTTCGACAAGATCTTCTGCTGTTTCATCAACTTTAGAGCCAACTACTGCTGACGTGGTTTCTTCAACAAGGTCTTCTGCTGTTTCATCAACCGTAGATTCAACCGCAACTGAAGTTGTTTGTTCAACAAGATCTTCTGCTTTTTCGTCAACTTTAAAGCCAACTACGGCTGAAGTTGTTTCTTCAACTAGGTCTTCTGCTGTTTCTTTCACTGTGGATTCAACTTTAACTAAAGTTGATTTTTTTACAAGATTTTCTGCTGTTTCGTGTATTGTAAGTTCCACTGGGACTGAAGTTGATTCTTCAACAAGGTCTTTTGCTGTTTCATCAACTGTAGATCCAACTGTAACTGAAATTTTTTGTTCAACCAGATCTTCTGCTGTTTTTTTTGCTGTAGATTCAACTGCGACTAAAGTGGTTTCTTCAACAAGATCTTCCGCTGTTTCTTTTACGGTAGATTCGACTGCGAGTGAAGTTGTTACTTCAACAAGATTTTCTGTTTTTTCATTCACTGTAGATTCAACTTCAACTGAAGGTGTTTGTTCAACTAGATGTTCTACTGTTTTATCATATTTAGATTCAACTGCAACTAAAGTTATTTCTTCAACAAGATCTTCCGCTGTTTCATTCACTGTTGATTCAACTACAACTGAAGTTGGTTCTTTGACAAGATTTTCAGATGTTTCATGTATTGTAAGTTCAACTGTGACTGAAGTTGATTCTTCAACAAGGTCTTCTGCTGTTTCATCAACTTTAGATTCAACTGCAACTGAAGTTGTTTGATTAACAAAGTCTTCTGCTGTTTCAACAACTTTAGAGCCAACTACGGCTGAAGTTGTTTCTTCAACAAGGTCTTCTGCTGTTTCATTCACTGTAGAGTCAACTGCAACTGAAGCTGTTTGTTCAACCAGATCTTTTACTGTTTTATTTACTGTAGATTCAACTGCAACTAAAGTTGTTTCTTCAACAATATTTTCCGCTGCTTCATTCAATGTTGATTCAACTTCAACTGAAGTTGTTTCTTTAACATGATTTTCTGCTGTTTCATGTATTGTAAGTTCAACTGCAACTGAAGTTGATTCTTCAACAAGGTCTTTTGCTGTTTCATCAACTGTAGATCCAACTGCAACTGAAATTGTTTGTTCAACCAGATCTTCTACTGTTTTTTTTGCTGTAGATTTAACTGCAACTAAAGTGGTTTCTTCAACAAGATCTTCTGCTTTTTCATTCACTGTAGATTCAACTTCAACTGAAGTTGTTTGTTCAACAAGATCATCTGCTGTTTTATTTAATGTAGATTCAACTGCAACTAAAGTTGTGTTTTCGACGAAAACTTGTGATTCTTTATCAATTGTAGATTCAACTACCGCTAAAGTTGTTTCTTTGACAACATTTTCTGATGTTTCATTCACTGAAGATTCAATTGCATTTAAAGTTCTTTCTTCGATATGATCTTGTTCTTTTTCATCAACTGTAGATTTCACTGCGAGTGAAATGTTTCCGTCGGCAATATATTTTGATGTTTCATTGACGGTTGTTTCAACTGACACTGCAATTGTTTCTTCATCAAATCTTTCTTCTTTTCCATGCACTGTATATCCAACAACGGATGATTTTGTTTCTTGAACAAGATCTTCTGCTGTTTCATTCACTGTAGATTCACTTAGGACTAAAGTTGTTTCTTTAATAATATCGTTTGCTGTTTCATTAACCGTAGATTCAACAAGATTTTTTGCTGTTTCATTATATGTAGATGCAACAGCATCTGAAGTTGTTTCTTCAACAAGATCTTCTGCTGTTCCATCAGTAGATTCGACTGCGACTGAAATTGTTTCTTCAATAAGATCTTCTGCTCTTTCATTCACTGTAGATTCAACTGCGACTGAAGTTGTTTTCTTAACAAGATCTTTTTCTGTTTTATTCACTGTAGATTCAACTGCGACTGAAATTGTTTCTTCAACAAGATCTTCTGCAGTTTTATTAATTTTAGATTCCACTAGGACTGAAGTTGTTTCTTCACTAAGATTTTCTGCTGTTTCATGCACTGTATAGTCAACTACGACTGTAGATGGTTTTTTAACAAGATTTTCTGCTGTTTCATTCACTGCTGATTCAACTCTGACTGAAGTTATTTCTTCGACAAGATTTTTTGCTGTTTTATGAAATGTCGATTCAACAGCTACTGAAGTTGTTTCTATAACAAGATCTTTTGCTGTTTCATTCACAGTAGAGTCAACTACGACTGAAGTCGTCTCTTCAACAAGGTCTTCTGCTGTTACATTAACTGTGGATTCAACTGCGACTGAAGTTGTTTGCTCAATCATCTCTTCTATCGTTTTATTCATTGTAGATTCAAATACAGCGGAAGTTATTTCTTCGACAAGATCTTCCATTGTTTCATCAACTACGACTGAAATTGTTTCTTCAACAAGATCTTCAGCCTTTTCGTTCACTGTAGATTGAACTACGACTGAAGTTGTTTCTTCAAGTTGATTTTTTGCAGTTGTTGTTAATTCTTCAACAAATCGATCAGTGTTTCCATGGATCATAAAATCAGTACTTTCTCTGGCAGGAGATGCTACAGCAGTTGTCTTAGAAGTTTTTAAAACAGCAGAATCAACATTTGGTGATACATTTTCATTAGCTAGAACATTAGTACCTTCATAACTCTTTGATGTTGAATCTGTAACAAGATCTTTTGGCATCAATTCAACTGTGGATCTAACTATTGATGTTATGGTCTCTTCTTCTGTCGTAGATTTAAGTATATCAGACACATAAATCAAACTGTCTGGGATTAATTGGACTGTAGATTCAAATTCTTTTGCAATTGTTTGTTTTACCGTGTTATAATTCCCCGTTTCATCATTGACAGGTGTTTCTATCAATGCTACTTTTTCTTTATCACCAACTCGAGTAGTTGAATCATACTCCACACTTTCAATAAATTCGAATGAGGAAGAAGAAATAATACTCATTTCTGAAATTGATGGTTTCATACTATAGACAACATCATCTGTAGCACTTAAAGGTTCTTCTTCGATATCTTCATTTGTTACTTTTGCTGATGATTCGTTCAAAGGTTGGTCTGATAAAACTGATGGTGAATATGCAAAGGTTTTTTCCGTGGCTGAGTCAGCACATTTGATAACCTCAACAGATGACATCACATTCATTTTCTCCTCCGATGTGGTAATTTTTACAGATTTGTCTTTAGATTCGATAAGTTTAGTTGTCATTCCTTCATGAATGGCATCTATTTTAGATTCGATAGTTGATAATGCTGCTATTTCGACATAACTATCTAAGGTTTCTTTGTCCGTTTTTTCTACAACTGATGATAATGATTTTTCAGTAAGAAGATTTGTGGTCGACTCAACTGTAGATTCATCTGCTGATGTAAAGACCTCGTCCACAAGATCATTACTTATTTCTTCAATTATGGTCTTAACGACTGTTGAAATCTTTTTACCGACCAAATCATCTGGTTTCGCTTCAACAGTAGATTCAACAACTGTCAGAGTTGCTTCCTCAGCATGAACATCTAATGTTTCATCAACTGTAGATTCGACAACTGTTAGGGTTTCTTCTTCAGCATGAATATGTGATGTTTCTTCAACTGTAGATTCATCGACTGTTAAGGTTGGTTCCAAAGCTTGAATATCTGATGTTTCGTCAACTGTAGATTTAACATATGATCGCGTTGTTTCCTCAGCATTAATATTTGATACGTCAATTTCGACACTGTCAATAAAGTCGTGCAATGATGAAGATATAACCCTTAAATCTGATTTTGATTGTTTCATGCCATGCACAATATCATCATCAATATCTAATGTTCCCTCTTTCATCTTTTCCTCAAGAACATCTACGGTTGCCTCAATAGTAGTTCTCTGTGGTGATAATGTTGTTTCCTCATCTAGAGCATCTGGCGTTTCTTTAACTTCGGTATTAACTACTGACGCCATTGTTTCTTCAACATGGAAATCTGATGTTTCTTTAACTGCAGTTTCAAGTGCCAATGATGTTGTTTCTTCAAAAAGGTCATTGAACGTTTCTTCAAAAAGGTCATTGAACGTTTCTTCAATCGTTGTTTCAACTACTGATATCGTGGTTTTTTCACCGAGATCTTTTGAAATTGAATCAATTTTAGCTTCAACTACTGATGTTATTGTTTCGTTAACTAGAGCATCTGACGTTTCTTCAACTCTAGTTCCGACAGTTGAAGGTATTGATATTTCAACATAACCCTCTGGAATTGATTCAACATTAGCTGCAACTGCTGATGTTATTGTTTCTTTAACAAGAGCTCTCGACATTTCTTCGACTTTAGTTTTGACTGTTGGAGTCATTGTTTTTTCGACATAATCGTCTGGAATTGATTCAACTGTACATGCAACTACTGATCTTATGGTTTCTTCAACAAGGAAGCCTTGGATTGATTTAACTGTAGCTTCAACTACTGAGGTTAATGTTTCTTCAACAAGAACACCTGACGTTTCTTCAACTCTAGTTTTGACTGTTGATGTTATTGCTTTTCCATCAAGTTCTTCTAAAATTGGTTCATCTGTATATTCAGCGACTAATGTCATTCTTTCTTCAACAAAACTTCCTAGCTTTTCTTTGGCTCTAGTTTCGACTGTTGCAGTCATTGTTTCTTCTGAAATGGATTCAACTGTTGATTCAACTACTGGTGTTATGGTTTCTTCAACAAGGATATCTGGAATCGATCGAACTTTAGGTTCAACTCCTGATATTATTGTTTCTTCAACAAGATCATCCGACGTTTCTTCAACTTTAGTGTCGACTGTTATTATTATTTTTTCTCTACCAAGATCTTTTGGAGTTAGTTCAACTGTAGTTTCAGCTACCAATGTCAATGTTTTCTCTACAAGAGCTTCTGGCATTTCTTCAACTCTAGTTACAACTACTGCAGTCATCTTTTCTTCAACATAACCCTCTGGAATTGATTCAACTGTATATTCAGCTGTATATTCAGCTAATGTACTTTTAACTGCTGATGTCTTTGTTCCTTCCACATAACCATCTGACGTTTCTTCATCAGTACTTTCAACTCCTGATTTCATTGTTTCTTCCACACGAATACCTGACGTTTCTTCAACAGTAGTTTCAACAGCTGATGTTATTGTTCCTTCCACAAGAACATCTGACATTTCTTCAGCAGTAGTTTCAACTCCTGATTTTATTTTCTCATGCACAAGAACATCTGACTTTTCTTCAAACGTTGTTTCAACTGCTGATGTTATTGTTCCTACCACAAGAACACCTGACGTTTCTTCAATTGTAGTTTCAACTGCTGATTTTATTGTTTCTTCTACTCGAACATCTGATGTTTCTTCAACCGTAGTTTTAACTGCTGATGTTATTATTTCCTCCTGAAGAACATCTGACGTTTCTTCAACCGTAGTTTCAATTGCTGATGTTATTGTTCCTTTCACAAGAACATCTGACGTTTCTTCAACAGTAGTTTTAACTCCTGATTTTATTGTTTCTTCCACACGAACACTTGACGTTTCTTCAACCGTAGTTTCCACTGCTGATGTTATTGTTCCTTTCACAAGAACACCTGACGTTTCTTCAACCGTAGGTTTAACTGCTAATGATATCATTTCTTCAACAAGAAAATCTGACGTTTCTTCAACTGTAGGTTTAACTGCTAATGATATTATTTCTTCAACAAGAAAATCTGACGTTTCTTCATCTGTATCATCAACTGCTGGTAGTATTGTTTCTTCAGTAGAGTCATTCTCTTTGGTTTCAGGCGTTAGAATCGAAGAATTTGTAAAGGTGTTTGTTTCAATTATTGTTGCTGAAGTTGAGCAAAACATAATAACTTTCGTCAAAGTGGTTTCAAGTTTAATATCATCATCTCCAATTACTTCAATAGAGGACAATATACTTGATTCATCAATTAATGCCGTTTTGACGTCATGAGAAACTTCACTTTCTAATAATACTTTCCCTTCTTTATTATGTTCTGTAAATTCATTAGAAGTTGAACATTCGGCTGTAATCTTGTTAAATGTAGTTACTTCACTTTTACCTGTAATATATCCAATACCTTCAATTGATGATAACGTTCTGAAGGTTACACTCATTTCAGGATCAGTTTCTGCAACTTCAAGACTAGTTTCTTCTATTGTGTCATCTGTAGTTTTGTGCATACTGGCATCTTTCATTGTTGATGATGAAGTTGCACATACGGTAACTTCCTGTATAGGGATAACTTTGTATTCACACTCATCGTGCTCAATCATTTCAACAGATGATGTCATACTCGATTCATCTGTTGATAGATTAAGATCATTTTCAAGATCATTATAGGAATCTTGCATCATTGCTGATGAGGCATCTTTGATAACTACTTCTAGTGAAGATGTTAAATTATCAGATATTTCTTCAAATGAAATATCTGTAAACTGTTTATCAGTTTTAATGTGTTCGAAGGACTGTTCAACTTCTGCTAAAACTTCTGTTTTGTCTATCGTCGTTCCTTGTGTTAATGAAACAGTTACATGTCGTTCCGATGTGATTTCTTCAGATACTCTTTCATCATTCTTTCCGTAAGTTGCATTGAGGTTTATATTAGACTCTTCATTCGAGTGTATATCTTTAAGGCTTTCAACGTCTTGATAAGAATGCTCAACATATGTCGATGTTGCCTCTTTGATAAGAGATTCGACAATTTCTGCTTCAGATAGTGTTAAAGTTGCATTTAAATTCATTGATGTTGATGCATGTGGAATTTCCTCGAATGCGTTATTATATTTTCCATCATTTTTAGCATATGCAGCAAGGTGGATATCAGTTTCTTCGACTGATGCAGTTATATTATTTTGAAGATCTTCATTGAAGATTTCAACAATTGATGATGTTAATTCTTGATTCTCAACTACTATTTTCTCTGCTGGCTTTCCAAGTGATGTCGAAGAATAAGTAATATTTTCAAATGAATTATCACTAATTACTGATGCATCAACAGCTTTTTCAGTTGCTGATGTTTTTGATTTATAGATAAAGTCTTCAGATGAGTTGTCACTTCTTTGTCCTTCCTCGACTTTTTCACCTGAAGTATCAGCAAAGAGAATACCCTTTTCAACATTAGGTGCTGTATTGTTCCTTTCAAGATCTTCATGTAGCGACAATACAAGCGTTGAGATATCATTGGATATTTCCACAAATGTTCGATCGATCTTTACCTTCTCATCATTTTCACTTATTGCTGCATAGAATACATCTGTTTCTTCAATCGGTGTTACGACACGATCTCTGTCTACTCCTGATGTTATTATGTTGCTTTCAACCTCACTGTACAAATCGCCAGTAGCTACTGGTGCTGCCTCTTCAATCAAACTACCCGCAATTGTTTCTATAGTTGATGCTAAATCTGTATCTTGATCTACGGTAGTTACTTCATTTAAGAATTCTTCATCAGGAGTCTTACAAACCATTGCTGTTGTTTCAGAAGTCGACGATGAGGATAAAAAGTGTGGCTGTGATATCAGACTTGAAGGCATTGTTAATGAGTGATACTCATTACTTTCTACTGTGTATGAAGAATCGATAGTTACACTTTGGCTTGATTCAAAATGGCGTTCTTCTCGCAGAGACCCTTCACTCGTTGTGCCTTCTGTTGCAATTGCTGCAATCAACAATGAATCTTCACGAGTATCTGATGATGAGCGGTCTTGATTCATGACATTTGTCTCTACAGTCCGACTTTCGTCGGTTTCAGTGATATCTTTCATAATGGAATTCACTAAAGACACAGCTCTTAAAAATAATATATCTGATAAATTGGTTGGATCATTCTTTTTCTTCCTCTCCTCTGATGTATACTTCTTAACGCTATTCAAATCTACAGAGCTGGTTTTGGCTCTCTCTTCGAGACAATCAGATTCGGTTTTATGCTCAATGTTGCTATTCAAGCTCTCGGTGCTGCTAAAGTGACTCGACGAACGTCTACGGACATCACTCATCATACTTTTTGTTGTGTTTATGCTATCCTGTATCTCCTCGATTAGACTGCTAACTCCATATGTAGAGGAGTAAGCTGAATATGTGGTTAAAGAAAGTGTATCTGATTCACTATTAAAACGCCTTCTTGTAGATGAAAATCTACTTCCTTCATTTGATTCTGTTGATCCTCGCCTCGCGTGATATTTACTGCTTCCGTCACTTGCATCATATGTATGTCGACGTCTGTTTTTACTATCAGATTCTGTGTAATCCGAACCAGCTGCATCTCTCCTTGAGTACAATCGTCCACCATCACACGAGTCATGAGTATATCGAGATAAATTGTATTTGCTATCTCCTTCAGATTCACTCATACTTCTTCTGAAAAAGGTACTTCTACCAAAGCCCGCCCCAGTATTATGTCTTATGGGTGATATTTTGCAATAATTACAATCTGTTTCACTGGTACTGCGGCGAAATGGAACATGGGTGATTGTACTCGAGTCACTAGATAATGTTTCTCTTGATGTTGAGTCAGTGCCATAAGCTGAAATTGTGGAATCAAGAACAATGTTATTGTTGATTTCAGCAGTTGAAGATGTTGTGTCACGAATGATATTTTGACTGCTTAATTCAGCAAAGTTGATACTATGTTCAGATGACAATGGCAAATCATCAATGGTATTAGTAATTTGGCTGCTGGATAGATCGCGTTCTTCCTTATCTTTAGCAAGCGACTCGTGAGTGTCTTTAACTTCAGTAGAAGTGTCAATCGGTATCACTCCATCTGACATGAACATAACATGTAAGTGAACATCTGTAGTACCACTATCCTCCGCAGATAACCCTGATGATTCCCTTGTTGCATCGCCAGCGACATGTGCATCTTCATGAGACATTGAAATCACCTCCGTAGGACTACTGTATTTTACTGATGACAGATTTCTTTTAAATTTTACTTCAGTTGACCCTATCATATTTTCATCGACCATTTGTGCATCCGTCTGAATTAATGAAAAAACAGAATTATTACTAACAGCAATTTTATCATCTGCTTCTTCGAAAGACATTGAAATTATTTCTGTTGAATCACAGATTGTTGATGAAAGGTTCTCACTATCAGACAGTAAAATATCTGTTGACAAAGCAGTTTTTTTCTTCAAAAACGTGTTATCTGTACCCTTCGATGATGAAACAGAAATATCAACAACAGCTTCTTTTTGATAAGGCTCTTCATAAGACATTGAAATTATTTCTGTTGAATCACTGATTGTTGATGAAAGGTTCTCACTATCAGACAGTAAAATATCTGTTGACAAAGCAGTTTTTTCCTTCAAAAACGTGTTATCTATACCCTTCGATGATGAAACAGCTTCCTTTTCATAAGCCTCTTCAGAAGATTTTGAAATCACTTCTGATAAGTCACTGATTGTTGTTAAATGGGTATCAGAATATATTACAGTGACATCACCTACATCATCACTCGTAGCATATATGCTATCAGTTGAAATGTTTACATTTGAATTGCTTATCACAGGTGTAGCAGTTTTAGTAAATGAAATTTTAGATGATATTACAGTGTTATCATCATTGTATGACAATACAGTGACATCATCTACATCATTACTAGCTGTTTCGTTACTGCAAATTAAAATTTGTTCAGTAGAATCACATATCATAGGTGTAGCATTCTCCGTAATTGATACCTCCGATGACGAAATAATGGTTTTATCAACGTATTTTCCATCAACATCTTCTCCATTATCTTCTTCAGATGACAATAAAATGAAGTCATCTACATTATGACTAGCTGTTTCCTCACTACAAATTGAAATGTTTTCAGTAGATTCACTTATCATCGATGTAGTTGTCTCGGTAATTGATACCTCCGCTGACATACAAATGTTTTCATTAAAGTCTTTTTCATCAGTTTGTTCAGATGACAATACATTTAAATCATCTTCATAACGACTAGCTGTTTCTTCTCTGCAAATTGAAAAGTTTTTAGTAGATTCACTAATTACAGATGTAGCATCCTTGAAATATGATACCTCCGATGACACAATAAGAGTTTCATCAACGTCTTTTCCATCAGTTTCTTCAGAAAGCAATACATTTAAATCATCTACATCACGACTAGCTGTTTCTTCAGTGCAAATTGAATTGCTTTCAGTAGATACACCTAACATAGATGTAGCATCTTCGGTAATTGATACCTCCGATGACAAAATAATGGTTTCATCAATATCTTTTTCATCAGTTTCTTCAGATAACAATACATTTAAATCATCTACATCACGACTAGCTGTTTCTTCAGTGCAAATTGAATTGTTTTTAGTAGATTCACTTATCATAGATGCATCAGTTTCGGTATTTGAAACATCCGATGGCATAACTATGGCCTTATCCATTTCTTTTATAACAGCTTCTTCTGTTGAGAATACAATGATAACATCTACATCATGACTAGCTGTTATCTCAGTGCAAAGTGGAATATTTTCAGTAGATTTACTTATTATAGATGTAGCAGTCTCGGTTATTGATACTTTTGATAAGACAACAATTGTCTCATCAATGTATTTTCCATCAGCTTCTAGAGATGACAATAAAGTGACATTATCTTCCTCATGACTAGATGTTTCTCCACTGCAAATTGAAATGTTTTCAGTAGATTCACTTATTATAGACGTAGCATTCTCGGAATATGATACCTCTGATGACACAATAAGAGTTTTATCCTCATCCATTTCATTAGCTTCTTCAGATGACAACACATAAATATCATCTACATCATGACTAGTTGTTTCTTCACTGCAAATTGAAATGTTTTTAGTAGATTCACTTATTACAGATGTAGCATTCTCGGTAGATGATACCTCCGATGACACAATAAGGCTTTCATCAATGCTTTTTCCATCAGCTTCTTCAGATGACAATACATTCAAACAATCTACATCGTGACTAGCTGTTTCTTCACTGTAAATTGATATGTTTTCCGTAGATTCACTTATCAACGATGTAACAGTCTCGGTAATTGATACTTCAGCATCTTCAGATGTAAATGCAGTGATATCATCTGCATAATGACTATCTGTTTCCTCACTGCAAATTGAAATGTTTTCACTAAATTTACTTATCACAGATATAGCAGTATCGGTAATTAATACTTCTGATGACACAAGAATGATTTCACCAACGTCTTTTCCATTAGATCCATCAGATGACAATGGAGTGACATCATCGTTGTCGCGATTAGCTGTTTCTTCACTGCAAATAGAAATGTTTTCATTATATTCACATATAACAGATGTAGCAATCTCAGTAATTGCTTCTTCCGATGACATAACCATGGCCCCATCAATCTTATTTCCAACAGCTACTTCAAAAGACAATGGAATAACATCATATTTATCATGACTAGCTGTTTCTTCACTGCAAATAATATTTTTTTCAGTAGATTCACTTATCAACGATGTGGCTGTCTCAGTAATTGATACCTCCGATGACGGAATAATGGTTCCATCAACGTCTTTTTCATCAGCGTTTTCAGATGACACGACAGATATCATATCCACATATTTTCCATCCTTTTCATTTACTCTAGAAGATAGAAGAGTGATACCATCTATGTCAAGCTGAACATCTTTCCCTTCTGATGACACGAGAATTGAACTATCAACATCCTGGCTAGATGCATCTTTTCCACAACTTATATTACTTATCGCAGATGCAGAAGTCACAGTGGTAGAACCGTCTGAAGACACTGCAATTATTTCCTCAACTTCGTTGTCAGTTGCTTCCTCATCAGAAACAGATATGACTTCTGTTGAATAACTTACTGTTGATGAAAGGTTCTCAGTCAATGATACTTCTGCAATGTCTTCCTCAACTTCTTTGTCAGTTGCTACACCACAAGAAACAGATATGACTTCTGTGGAATCGCAAACTGTTGATGGAAGGTTCTCAAATATTGATATATCTGCGATGTTTTCATTGACTTCTCCAGTTGCTTTTTCACACGAAGCAAATTTGACTTCTTTGGAATCGCAAATTATTGATGAAAGGTTCTTCTTCATAAATACTTCTGAAGATACTGCAATGTTTTCCTCAACTTCTTTGTCAGTTGCTTCTCCACAAGAAACATATATGACTTCTGTTGAATCGCTAATTGTTGATGAAAGGTTCTCAGTCATTGAGACTTCTGCAATGTTTTCTTCAACTTCTTTGTCATTTGCTTCTTCACAAGAAACAGATATGGCTTCTGTTGAATCGCTTATCCTCCATGAAATGTTCTCAGTCATTGATACTTCTGAAGACACTGCAATAATCTCTACAACTTCTTTGTCAGTTACTTCTTCACAAGAAACAAAAATTAATTCTGTTGAATCGCTAATTATTGATGAAAAATTCTCAGTCATTGATACTTCTGCGATATTTTCCTCAACTTCTTTGTCAGTTGCTTCTCCACAAGAAACAGATATGACTTCTGTTAAATCACTAATTGTTGATGAAAGGTTCTCATTCATTGATACTTCTATAATGTTTTCCTCAACTTCTTTGTAAGGTGCTTCTTCACAAGAAACAGATATGATCTCTGTTGAATCGCTAATTGTTGATGAAAAGTTCTCAGTCATTGATAATTCTGAAGACACTGCAATAATCTCTACAACTTCTTTGTCAGTAATTTCTTCACAAACAACAGATACTACTTTTCTTGAATCACTAATTGTTAATGAAACTTTCTCAGTCATTGATACTTCTGCATTGTTTTTGTCACATTCTTTGTCAGTTGCTTCTCCACAAGAAACAGATATGTTTTCTGTTGAATCGCTGATCGTTGATGAAAGGATCTCATTCATTGTTACTTCTGCAATGTTTTCCTCAACTTCTTTGTCAGTTGCTTCTCCGCAAGAAACAGATATGACTTCTGTTGAACCACTAATTGTTGATGAAAGGTTCTCAGTCATTGATACTTCTGCAATGTTTTCATTAACTTCTTTTTCAGTTGCTTCTTCTTCAAACGAAGAAAATATGATTTTTGTGGAATCGCTTACTGTTGAAGAAAGGTTCTCCTTCATAAATACTTCTGAAGATACTGCAATGTTTTCATTAATTTTTTTGTCAATTGATTCTTCACAAGAAACAGATATGACTCCTGTCGAATCACTAATTGTTGATGAAAGCTTCACAGTCATTGGTACTTCTGCAATGTTTTCTTCACCTTCTTTGTCAGTTGCTTCTTCATATGAAGCAGATATGACTTCTCTTGAATCGCTACTTGTTGATGAAAGGTTCTCAGTCATTGATATTTCTGCAATGGTTACATTAACTTCTTTGCTGGTTGTTTCTTCACACGATGCAAATATGACTTCTGTTGAATCGCTAATTGTTGATGAAAGGTTCTCCTTCATAAATACTTCTGAAGATACTGCAACGTCTTCATAACTTTCTTTGTCAATTGATTTTTCACAAGAAACAGATATGACTTCTGTTGAATCGCTAATTGTTGATAAAAGGTTCTTAGTCATCGATACTTCTGAAGACACTGCAATAATTTCTTCAACTTCTTTGTCAGTTACTTCTTCATATGAAGCAAATATGACTTCTGTCGAATCGCTAATTGTTGATGAAACGTTCCCAGTCATTGATATTTCTGCAATGTTTTTCACACCTTCTTTGTCAGTTGCTTTTCCAAAAGAAACAGATATGTCTTCTGATGAATCGCTAATTGTTGATGAAAGGTTCCCAGTCATTGATACTTCTGCAATGTTTACATAAACTTCTTTGCCGGTTGCTTTTCCACAAGAAACGGTTATGACTTCTGTTGAATCGCTAATTGTTGATAAAAGGTTTTCAGTCATTGATATTTTTGCAATGGTTACATTAACTTCTTTGCCGGTTGCTTCTTCACACGAAGCAAATATGACTTCTGTTGAATCGCTAATTGTTGATGAAAGGTTCTCCTTCATAAATATATTTGAAGATACTGCAATGTTTTCATGAATTTCTTTGTCAATTGATTCTTCACGAGAAATAGGTATGACTTCTGTTGAATCTCTAATTGTTGTTGAAAGGTTCTTAGTCATTGATACTTCTGCAATATTTTCCTCACCTTCTTTGTCAGTTGCTTCTTCATAAGAAACAGATATGACTTCTGTGGAATCGCTTATTGTTGTTGGAAGGTTTTTTGTCTTAAATACTTCTGAAGACACTGCAATGTTTTCATGAACTTTTTTGTCAATTTTTTCTTCACAAGAAATAGATATGACTTCTGTTGAATCGTTTATTCTCGATGAAAAGCTCTCAGTCATTGATACTTCTGGAGACTTTTTAATATTATTTTTAACTTCTTTGTCAATTGCTTTTTCACAAGAAACGGATATGACTTCTGTAGAATCGCTTATTGTTGCTGAAAGATTTTCTGTCTTAATTACTTCTGAAGACACTGCAATGTTTTCATGAACTTTTTTGTCAATTTTTTCTTCACAAGAAACAGATATGACTTCTGTTGAATCACTCATTGTTGATAAAAAGTTGTCAGTCATTGATATTTCTGAAGACACTGAAATATTTTCTTTAACTTCTTTGTCAGTTGCTTCTTCGCACGAAACAGATTTGACTTCTGTTGAATCGTTATTTGTTAAGGAAAGGTTCGTAGTCATAGATAATTCTGCAATGTTTTGCTCAACTTTTTTGCCAGTTGCTTCTTTGCAAGAATTATATATGAATTCTGTTGAATCACTTATTGTAGATGAAAGGTTCTCAGTCTTTGATACTTTTGAAAACACTGCAACGTTTTCCTCAACTTCTTTGTCAGTTGCTTCTTTACAAGAAACAGATATGACTTCTGTTGAATCGCTTATTGCTGATGAATTATTCATGTTTAATGATAGCTCTGAAGACACTGCAATATTCTGATCAATTTCTTTACTCATTTCATCATTAACTGCATCTTCACAAGAAAATGAATTATCTTCAGTTGGATCGCTCCTTGTTAATGAAACATTCTCTATTAAAGATACTTCTGAAAACTCGACAGTGGTCTCATCGACATCTTTACTAGCTTGCTCATTACACGAAACAGATAATACTGGTGTTGATTCACTTATAGTAGATTTTTCTGAACTCACTGTATTGTTTTCTTCAGAAATAATTTCTTTCATGGATGTCACTTGGTTAGTTGTTTTTTGTGTTGTTTTTGTATGCGTTTCATATGAAGATATTTCAGTCCTTTTGAAGGAAATATGAATCTTTTTCGTAAATGTATGACTTGATGTAAAATTGTTATCTAACTGTAAATTGAATTCTTTGTTTTCATCTTTGTCAACAGTGCTATCAATAATTTCAACTTTTGATTGTCTTGCAGATTCCGCATCAACTTTCTCTTCTAAATCTGTTCGATGACAAAGATTTTTTTCGCCTTCATTTGTTGACTCTGCAACTTGAACAACAGGTTCTGAATAGATGAGTATCTCTTCAGCTGTTAACGTTTCTGTCGCTCTTATTTCTTCAAGACTTTCTTTCAAATATTTACCTGTATGGTCATCCTCAATGCTCACAAGATCACCTTCTAGATAACATTCTGCAATTGATGTAGCAACTATAGTGTCTTCAACAAATTTTGCATCGTCATCATGTTTTGATACAATGCTCGAAACAGATTTTGTACTGGTACCTATTTGGGTATCTTCATCTTTAACCAAAGTGTCTTTCCTTAAAAAGTTAGTTTCTGGAACACACTCTTGATCTGAAACTGATGTTGCCACTATAGTTTCTTCAATATTGATTTGTGAATCTTTGTCTTCTAGTTTAGTGAGAATATTAATACCATTATTGTCTTTGATGCACTCTTGATCAAAAAAAATTGTTTTTACTAGAGTTTCTTCAGCTTCGATTTCTAAATCTTTTTCTTCGAGTTCACTTGTGATATTTCTTTCTGGGACACATCCGTCCATTGATACAGTTGTTGCCACTATAGAGATTTCCACATAATCTTCTTTTGTTTTGACATCATTTTGGTGATCTTCCATATTTCTGACATTATCTGGTTCCTCTACCGGATCTTTATTTTCTAACTGCTCTTCTTGATCAAATCCTTCTATCACGACAGTTGATTCTGACAACTTTTCTTCGATTCCTTTTTGTGAATCTTCCACTTGGTGCTCACTTGTTAATATACTAATTGGAATACACTCAATTGAAACATATGATTCTTTTACAGTGTGCTCTGCGCTTGATCCTATAATCTTATCAAGATGAAGATGGAGATTCTCTGTAACACTCTCTTGCGGCATTGCAATTGATGATGACACTATAGTGTCCTCGATACTTATATGTGCTTCTTTTTCTTGAAGTTCTCCATCTGCATTTTCTTTGGTTACATTTTCGTCCCACGTATGCATTCCTACAGGAACAGTTGATGCCACTATTGTGTCTTGAACTGTTCTTGTTTGTTGCACTATGGTTACTGCATCATGATTGGTCGTTTGCTGTTGAATTGATTTGTTGTGTGTAACGACAGCGGTATATGATGGATACGATATATCAACACCCGTTTGGATACCGTATTTCGAGAAAAACAAAAGAGCTTCTTGAACAACTTGTTCGAGTTCGATCTCAGCTTGACTCGCTTGTTTCTTATACTTACTTTCTTTCTTTGCGCTATCTGAATTAGCGAGGCAACCTTCACACGATGGGTTCATATCTTCTACAAAATTAATTGGAGTTGCCTCATTTACTCCAGTCTTTGTTGTTGGAGATCCTGAGTATTGAAATGATATAATGAGACATTCTTGTCCTTCATCTTCGATAGTTGATGTTTTGATTTTAAGGCTTTCCATGCTTAGATTTTCACGTGCAGTTTTTAATTGTAAAGGGACAACGATTTGCAGGGAGACATCCTCAGTTTCGTCCCCTATTTGAACTCTTGTCCCTTTCATATCATGATCAGTAGTTATGCTTTCATTTACGGGTAAACTTTGTCCGCCGGCGGACAATCTCTCTTTTAGCTCATTTTCTGTCCGTCCACTTATATCGTCCAGTGATGCTAACGGGCATTCTGAATAAATTGATAAATCTGAAGCACTATCATGTGACAGAAAACTATGACGACGGTAATCAAAATCTTCATCGATCATATTTTCATCTTCAGTTGGATTATCATTTGTCTTTTCAGCCGGATTTTGCATTATCGGCTTTTCCGTCTTATCGTCTTTATTTTCCGACGCATGATGATGATGTCGGTGTGTTGTAACGTCGACTTGATAGTTTGTAGGAATGCAACATGTGGAGAGAAAGGCGAGGGTATCTTCGACTACACGTTCTAATTCCACCTCTGCTTGACAGAACTGCACGTGGACTTCACGATAACTTTTCCCTTCGACGTCTTCTGACGCCAATAAAAATGAGCGACGTCGTGGATGCTCTTGATGACTGATATCATTTGGATTAATCTTACCGATATTGCTGACAGTTTGTGTTTTGACGTCTATTTTTCCAAATAAAGAAACATGTTCTGATTCTGTCGTCGCCTTTTTCTCCAAACGGAACGGATCGGCGACTAGTGTTGGAGCTATGCCATCCTCATTTGTATCGTCCTTATTTCCATTTTTCGTTTCTTTTAACAAATAGAAAGGATTCTGAAAATGTTCTTCAGTTTGGGAACTTTCTGCTCTCGTGGCGGAAACACAAGTTGTTATTTTATCATCAATTTTTGTTATCTCGTAATTACTACAAGGTTTGTCAAAATTCTGACGAATTTCAACATATTCTTTACGAGAAACATTCTCGCTTTTAAGATTTATGTTGTCCTTAGATATACCATTATCAACAGAATCATCTAGGATTTCTGTTTTACAAATGTTTATATGTATTTTACGCATACTTTCTTGCGTTGTACGAATATTCTCATCAGTTCTTCCTCGTTCGTTTTCATTTTTATCAAACTTTTCTTTTTTAGTAATTTTCGTTTTTACCGAGTCCTGATGCTGATTTATCGGAACATTGCGAACATTGTCGAATTGGAAACGAGTTTTAGTCGGAGCCAAATTTTTGTTTTGCGATGATGATGTCATTGTGATTGGTCGATACAAGGTAGCCTCGTTTGGAGATTTCGGTGATTTTGGAGATTTCGGCGCTTTCGGTTTCGAAAGAGTGACGTCATCCTTATCGAACCAGAGCACCATGTTGTGTTTTATTTTCTTCTGGTCGGTTAATGGAACGCGCTTTGGACTTACCGGCGGCGTCTTTTCTTTCACTTTCGGACGTTTTGGTGAGGCTGTCAAACCTTTCCTCCGTACAGAGAATTCATTTTCTGATAACTCTGATGAGCTGCTGTCGGATGAGCTTGGGTCGTTCAGAAAACCGAAAAGAATTTGATTCCGTACTCTTTCGTCACCGTACGGTTTGAGTTGCGCGGTTGTTGTGAATTCGTTGCCATGGCAAGGTGACAACAACATTTCGTTCCATGCTACACCATCATGGCGGCTCGACCAAGAGATGATAATACTCTGAGAGAGAACAGAACAGTTTGTAGTGACGATTGTTGTGTTATCGCTAAAATTTGTTGTTGCAGCGATCGAAATCGCGGCGATATTTTCATTTCTATAGTCATATGATGTGCTACTACTTTCAGCAGAACTCACATCATCGCGGCTATCAAATGAAAACGATCTCCAGCGTGTCTCCAATTCGCTCCAATCTCCTAAATAGAATAGAATAGAATAGAATATATTAGAATATAATAGAATAGAATAGAACAGAATAGAATAGAATAGAATAGAATAGATTAGAATAGGATAGAATATAATGGAATAGAATAGAATAGAATATAATAGAATAGATTAGAATATGATAGAATAGAATAGAATGGAATAGAATAGAATAAATAGTCCCGGTCCCGGTTTGAGCCTATGCCCCTCATTCTAGTGTTGGTTGAGTAATATTTTTTGACGAAAGTTACGAAAAAAAGTTGTGGTAAATGATAAGAATGTTTGAAAGTTTTTAAAAGTGTATTCAAAGTTGATTTAAAGTATGAAAAAAGAATTGTTTCTTAGGTCCAGTAGAATTTAGATCATCCTAGAAAAGATTTATAGAAAAATGTTTTATACATTGTTTTAACGATAATTTCGTCAGCTTTCTAATGTGGGCAAATTTAATCACTTCATCAAAATTCACCATCAAAATTCTCGTGGAAACATCCTTGGAGTGTCCCTCCGTAAAAGTATGGAAACATCCGTGGAGTGTCCCTACGTAAAAGTATGGTAAAGTAGGTATATAAATTCTTTTATATTTTGCAAGACTTTTTGAATATGTATTTTCGATAATTTCAGGTCTTTTTCTATTCGTACCTATCTATCTCTGGAGTGTTTTCGATGGTCGATAAATGTTATGACCAGATGAGTAAAGTGATGGGTGTTTGGTGTTAGGTCAAAGTTAATTTTGGGGGTAAAATCAATATTAATGGTTTGATGGACTTATTCAGTGAGAAATACCATGGAGAGGTTTTGATAGTGTCCCCGGTACAAAAAGTAAAATAATTAAGTATCCTCGGTGATAATTGTTGCGGAAAAATGCTCCCCGGTGGATTTTGTCCCTTGGAGGTTACCATTAATGCGAAGATGTCAACCGGAATGAAGCACATCGTATTCTTTAACTGTATGTTAAATAAAAGTGACAGAAACGGACCAATCTCTTTCAAAACCATCACCATATTAACAGCTAACTAAATCATTAAAGCAGACTAAAGAACTCGATAAAATATCCAGATAAACAAGCTAGACTTGTAAGCACGAGAGAATACATACTCTGTGTAAGTCAGTCAGTAAGTAAGTAAGTAAGTAAGTAAGTAAGTAAGTAAGTAAGTAAGTAAGTAAATAAGTAAGTAAGTAAGTAAGTAAGTAAGTAAGTAAGTAAGTAAGTAAGTAAGTAAGTAAGTAAGTAAGTAAGTAAGTGAGTAAGTAAGTAAGTAAGTAAGTAAGTAAGTAAGTAAGTAAGTAAGTAAGTAAGTATAGCAAAGAGTTTACAGCTTCGTGACTGAGCGTCCTTTTCCAGTGTCGTGTATAAGGAATGCGGAGCCTATACCTATGCTAAAAAGGAGAGGGAAGGGTCCCTCATGAGTTTTTTCCAGGTGATTCTACAAAAGTTGAATGATATGGGTATAGGCCTTAAATAAAAAGGTTCTATGTATGTGCGTGGCCTAGAATTATGACTGGAAACGCGGGGTCTAAGATATATCCTGCTTAGTCTACCTCTCACTTTACACGCATGATCAGGAGACTGGTTTGTGGTTTCAGACAAAAATGTGATTATAAATAAACACAAGATACATTTCATTCAGAGAATTCTTCATTCATAACAAAAGTTCGTCATATGATATTCCAGTGTCTAGCATACCTGCAGGTTATGGTAATTTATTTACCAATATTCAGGTGGTATTCGTCCTTAAGTGACCATGGTTGCTTGTAGAATGCAATGCCACCTGGCTCACACAAACAGAATTGTGGAAAGATTTGATTTTAGAAAAGCCCGATATCAGAATGTGTGCGATGCAGCGGTGGTTATCGCAGACTAAGAAACAAAATTTTGAATCGCGCGGACTGTTTTTACACTATATCTATATTTTTTACTCGATTGTGGACTGAATTTCCTTTTGAATGAGGGTCATCGCAGACTGAAAAATGAAATTTTACGACTAGGTACCTTAATGGTACCGAATGGCATTTTTGAATATTTCGCGTGGATTAATATTCGCAAATGAAGTCCAATTTGCGAAAATAAATCCGCGTAAAAATTAATCCACGCGAAAATAAATCCACGCGAAAATTAAGGTAGAAAAGGCGAGACTAATTTTCATTTACTTCATAACCTACCTTCTTGTATCTCCTTTGTTTTACACGTCAATTTCTTCGTCGCTTCAATAAATTCATCAAGTTCAATTTTCCCATTTTCACTTGAATCAACATCGACAATTAATTGCTCTATTTCTTTGTTACTTGGATTAAAGCCAAGATGTTTTAACACTTTTTGCATAACACGTGGATTTAAGTATCCTTTTGAATCCGGGTCGAACTCCTTAAACACTTCAATGAGTTCTTTGTCCATACTCGTCATGATTGCGAACGATTTGTTGCTGAGTCACGTTTTACGAAATCTTTTCTTTTTTGATATTTTTTTGTTTTGAGTGGGCATCCACTAAGTGCCGACTTCACATTCTATCTATATGAATATGTTTTATGCCAATCTAATTTCTGGTTACACGTACCTATATCTATCATCTAGTTGTAAATAAGGTTGATTGCCTCAAATTAATATCATCAATAACCTGATTAGTTCACTTAGAATCATTTTCGTGATTTTGAGATTTGACAAAAGTAAAAAATTGTGACATTTCTTCAATAATCAATCAGATTTTCAATGATGTAATTTTAAACTAATCAATCAACTTTTGAGTGGACATCCACTAAGCGTCAATAAATATGTCAAAGGATTTTTGGGTGCACGTATTTATATCTATCATCTACAGTGTGTCCTACAAAAAAGTATACTCTCGTTAAAAATCTCATGATTTACTATTCATACAATAATCACCTATTGTTAAATATTTTTTAAAAATGATTACAGAGATTAAGTTTATAACAGAAAGTCGTTAATGCAATGTTTTTTCAAACAATGCATTCCCTTAGTACCCTTGGGTGTCAAGGAGAACAATGGGTTGCAATCCACAATGTTGCATACAACAATGTTGTTATTTCCAATAGCTTAGAAAAAAACGTGGAAGGATATTTTGGGGAATTATAAGATTTGAATTGTATTATCTTTCTGATAAGAGTGTATCTTTTAAACAATAGTCTATATATATTTTCCGTTACAAATATGTGAATTATAATAGATATACGCCCAAGGGTACAAAATTATTTTCTTTTGCAAACTTAATCTCTGCAATCATTTTGACAAAAGACATAATGATAAGAGATTAATATATGAACAGAAAATCATGAGATTTTTATAGAGCGTATACTTTTTTGTGGGACACACTGTAGATGTACATAAATTATAAAATGTAGAGATTGTCTCAAATTCCTTCTAATAATTGCTGTTTGATTGGTCAGGAACTACAAGTTGTTTTATTGGTTAGTTCAAAATAATATGATTTGATGTTTTAAGAAATCTGGAATTAATTTGAACATTTGTTTAGTATAAACCAAATTAAATTTCAAAGATAATACTAAGTACTCGATACATTTTTGATTAGATGCAAAAATCAATTTTTTTCAATAGCCCTATTTATACAGAGACGAAAATTTCTCTAGTTAAATATTTACTTGTAAGTTCTGAACTATAAAATATTTATCTAGATGAAATTTTCGTCTCTGTATAAATAGGGCTAATATTGGTAATAATGAACTATTAGCTTGTACCTCAATGATTTTTCAATGTCCACACCATAACAATGAATACACATCACTTAACTATATGGCTTACAAAGCTATCCATCTATATACATTGAGCCTCGTTAAAAAATATTGTTTATCGCCCACCAGCACCTGTATAAGATTTTTTATATGCATATTTTCTGGAAAAGAATTCGATCTAGCAATTTGTATAATATAACAGTTTAGAAAATTGATAGTCACTCTATGCGAGTATACCAATACATATAATCAACCTCTAATTGTAAACCCCTTGAAATTTACTCTTATAAGAGAAACCAACAAAAAAAGGAATACCAAAATGCCGGCCGCCTGCATCAATTCTTTTTCGAAAAAAAAAGACGATAAACTCATTTTTTTAACAGGCCCAAACTACAATTCTGGGTCCCGAGGTTTTCAAAAAATGTGCAATTTTAAAGCGTGAAATTCGTCATTATTTTTCAAACTGATCACCAACATGGCAAATTTAGCTCCAACGGTAAATAGTTTGGCCGACAGCCCTGTGAAGGGGGGGGGGTGAATAAGAGAAATAGCAAAATAGTCAGGAACAAAATAAGAAGTTTTGGCCAGAACATTTACCGGAGCTGTGACACTAAATGACATGACACCATCATTGCAAATCGCCAAAGTTGCATGGTTTTTCAAAACACTAGAACCATATACACCATAGTTAGTATATCTAATGGTTATGAAACATATTGTTTTATGTTATTGTCGATGTTGGGCACGGATAAATAATGACCCAATGTAGTGAAATCTATTGATAAAAACAATTAACTCGAAATAATACCGTTTTCATTAACCTAATGGGAATAACGATATAATAAATGTAATCGTGATATATAATAGATAGATTCGTGAATTCTAAGTCACGTGATATAAGCCGTGCACAAATGTTCATTTCAAGATCAGACGATGCCTTTATGATAATTCAATGGCATTTCATAACCATACGATGTAATAACTGTGCATACACATAGCCATCATCTCCCCAAATACACCCATCATCCTCTTATCTCAACTTTATCATCACACAGATGGTCAATATTTAATTTCTTTAGGATACACATTTCATCTCCCCAACCAAGCTCTCTCCAGAACAAATTTCCTATTCACATTATAGTGAAATTTAAAAAAATGAAGGTGAAAATGAAATCCAACGAGCTATCCCATCATGTTTGCAGTTTTTCATTCGTTTGTTTTGTTTATTTTGTTTTGGCGGGGTGGGGTGTCTTCAAAAACGCAAGTACAGTCTCACAGTGGATTTCAACAATTTATGCGAACTAACAAGATTTCCTTTTAAAGTGGAAGAAGAAAATAAGAAGTAGAAATATAAGGAAATGATAAATGATAAGAAATAATCTCAAAGGTTTTTCTAATATAGATTATTTATTGGCTGAATATTACGTCATAAAGAATCTGATTGGTTAACTTTAAAATGTCACAATATGGTATTTTGCTATAACTCAAAATGATGAAAACATTTTTAAGTGAACCAATCATGATCTTTATGATGTAAAATTCAACCAATCAATAATCGAAGTTTTTGGGATGATTCTTAAAAAATATATATATCAGAAAGGACCAGGTAGAGGTATTATAGAATTTAAAAATGTACAAAGTTGCCAGTCTGGAAAGTAGGGCAGATCTGCCGAACATCTTCGGGGTGCACGGGGTGCAACTCCCGATTTTTTACCCTCGGGATGCAGTAAAATATAATCTCGGGGTGCATATCTCCACAAATCCCAATACGGGTGCAAGTATAATCCTAGACTTTATTATATTTTTCCATACTCTCCCACTACTCCCCTTGCCTGGCCTCTCTCAAGGGGTGCACGCTAGCTTACTTATAATGCACCCTCAAATTACTTCAGGGTGCATCTGCATCTAAATCGATTCTCGCTTAGAGGAAATGTCTTTCTGCAAAAAGCCTTATCAAGCTTTTTAGGGAACAATTTTGGTAAATATAGGAGGTTAATCAATAACTAAGGAGGTGTTTTAGATTCCTACCCTGACCTCTGCCAAATACATTCTATTCATGGGCTTGTTGGGAATTGAAAAGATGAAATTGAAAAGGGTGAAGAAAAGAGAGAATATTCTAAATATATTTTCTGGTATCAAAATTTAAGAACTTAGACTGGCTTTATCAATTGCTGAACAATGATAATGATATTGGCAGTGATATTTCAGGAGTTGTCTACAAATTATAGGTAATTGTTTCGGCTGATTGGTTCAACATGACATCATCAAGAACCTGATTGCTTCACCAACTAGATTTTCGATGATGTAATTTTAAATCAATGAATCGTAGACAATCCCTGCTAAGAAGAAAAATCACAAAGCAAAACATTTACAAATTCAAAACATTACATAAAGTTTTTTTTTTCTCCAAATTCTACTTCCTTGCTAAGAGGTTATCGTCCAAATTATGGCTAACCCAACTTTTTAATTGGTTGTAAATGGCATCATAAAGATTCTAATTGTTATATGTAGTAATATTTTTTGATTTCAACAAACCATCAAATTGTGACATTCTAGATTGAACCAATAAGCTTCTTGATGTTTTAATCTCTAACCAATCAAACGACTAAAATATCAACAAACATTGGAACGAAACTCTGTAGTTTCCACTACAGAAAAATGCCACAAGTGTCAAAACTGAACATTTTGACTCTCTCCACAGTTTCTATTCCACTTATTTATAAGAAAGATCAGAACTTTTCCGACAAATTTAGTATCTTTATTCAACCCAACTACTCTATATTATATCCAAATAACAATTGCTTATAACAATTTGTTTTCCAAATATTACTGCCATAAAAAAGATAGCAAATAGAAATGCCGCAAACCATTTACTAAAAAATCTATCCTAAAATTATCATTTTTTGTTGCACGTATTTTCGCAAATGAAACACCTAACATTTCTTTTTACCAAAATCACATTCTCTCTTCACCCTTCATAGACTTTTTATTCATCATCCTCGTACTTTGAAGTTCATCACATTTTCTCGATATACTCACAAACCCGACATACATGAAACGCGAAGAGAATATTTTTGCCGTGTTTTTTTATAATAAAATTAATTAACTGCCTGACTCACTTAATTTGTTTCCACGACAACCTTTTATTTACATTTGATAAATAAATAAATAAATAAATAAATAAATATCGATACAATCCTTGGAAAATCAAAAAATCAAAATAGAAAAAAAAAAGAAAAAAAATCAAAAAAAAAATCGAAATCTTTTTTATTTGCTTAAAAAGAAATATAATAAATAAATAAAATAACGGGTACACCTTCACTGAAGTATCATAATGGTTTCCTTGATAACCATAATGGCTCCCTTGAGACCCATAATAGCTCCCTTGAAGTCTCTTAAGAACTTTTTGTTTTGATCGAAATCTCTCAACTGTGAAGTTTCAGAGTATAGTCTAAAGTAATGCTGTGTTTTTTAAGTATAGACTATAGTTCGTATTGTTTATAATGTAAAAAAATATGAAATATTATCTATTTATTTAAGTATTTATTTGTTTATTGTGAAGAGGAGACGTGTTAAATTTTTGAAATCTTTTTATAATAGTTTTTAGAATGTTGCTCTCTTGCATTGCAGGGTGGCTTATGGAAAAGAGATCCTATTAAAGAATTAGGAAGTATCATTTCATTCTCACAGGGTTAAAAAATGCTTTTTTAAAAAGTTTTACACTTTATCACATCTTTTTTTTTTAAAGTTTTACGAGCTTCCAGGTGGTGAAGTTAAAAGAGGTAGAACCATCGAAACACCATTGGAATGAATTGTCTCTTACAGGGCCATACATCCTACTGCAAGTATGAATGGCCTTGATTATAAACCACTAGGTACACCCAGGAAAGGATCGAGAAATATTTCTGTCAGGGACAAAAAAGGATTAATTGGAGATTTCTGAATATCGTAAATCCTCGATTAAGCGCTGCGCTGCTTATTAAAAACACAACTTTTTTGATGCGGCGCTTATTTGCGGCTGGCGCTTATTCATAACCAAAAGATTTCAGTTAAATAATTTATATTGTTTGCAGATGAAGGATAAAATAGATATAGTCATTTTGAAACAGATGAAATATCTTTTGATAAGAAACAATAATGGTCTAGAATCACCTATAAAAACTGCGTCGCTTATTCGAGGGCGGCGCTTATTCGAGGGCGGCGCTTAATCGAGGATTTACGTTATCTTCAGAAATGATTTCACTCAAGATTGGTTAGAATTTAGGATTCATATATGTTCTGTTATCTTAATTCTACTCATAAAAGAAATATATATATGAGTGTATTCATGAATGCACTGAAGTGACCAATCAGATATTTGATGATGTCATTTTGAACCAATCCGACAGCAATTTCAGAATACAAATACTGTCCAAATTCATGTAAATGAACTTGACAACATACTCGAACACGCGTGATATATGAGCACTTGACATCCAATTAATTTCATGTATTGTAATAGTTACAAAACCTCTGCGCGGTTTTTGAGGCAAAATGCCATGACGTAAACATATCATGACGTAATTGAGACAGAACTATAGACCAATTTACATTACGTCACGAAAATGATTATAAGTATAGCATTTTTGCCTCAAAAACCGCGCAGAGGTCTTGTAACTATTTCAATACATGAAATCAATTGGATGTCAAATGCTCATATATCACACGTGTTCGAGTATGTTGTCAAGTTCATTTACATTAATTTGGACAGTACTTGTATCTGAAATTGCTGTTTCGTAAATATATTTCAATACGTACAATTGATTGAATGATAAGTGCTCTAATCTCACGAATATTAGAATGTTTACAAGTCCGCCATTTTTATCTATAATCATCCTTTTTTATTACAAACGACTCTGTCGATGTAATACTAA
>JAUKPT010000012.1:0-46759 GCA_032273505.1 Nanomia bijuga | reverse complement strand
GTGCCCTTGTTACCGCTAGTGCCCCTTTTACCGATTATTACTGTAATACTTAATATATTTTACAATAGAAATAAGTCAAGGAAATTTTTTTACGAACGTGTTTTCACTTTCTATTTTTGACACAACAATAGGAGATTAAGCTTCACTATCTTGCTTTTTTGCACGATCATAAAAATAAATCAATTATTGTTCATCTTTTGAAAATAATTTATCTCGTGTGCATGGATTCAATATGGCGACGTTAAATGCAAAAAGATCTATTATAATACTAATAACACGGTAGTGCTATATATTGCCGAAATAGTTTTTCCAAACGATACTATTTCAGCACTAATAGCATTTCAGAGCGAATAGCACTCTACTCATTGAAAGTCATAAAAAACGTGTTTTTTATGTTATTATTTTGATTTTGATGCACATTAAAATTCACAAATCAGAAAAATCCTTTAGATAATTAAAAGTAACATTCTTATAAAAAAAAACTAAAGTAAAGTCAGATAATTTAAGACTGGAATTGACATGATTTACATAAAAATGTAAACTTGACAAAACATTAATGATCTTGAATCTTACAGAAGAAAAATAATTGTTTTTTTTGTGTTTCTAACGCGTTATTAACATTTAATAGAATAATGTGATAATTTAAAACGTAAGTATCTTATGTCTTAAATTATCACTCGTGTTATTTTATCATTAATAGCACTCACACAATCATTCTATTATATATACTAAGAATTTTCAGCCATGTAAGGATATTTCAATGTATATGCACATGTGTGTGTATGTCACTAATATCCACATTAGGAAAAGAATTGTGTAATAGATGCAAATGTCACAAAACACAAGTAAGTTTAGCATATCATGCGTTGGTGTTATGAGTGGGTGTCTTTTACCTCCTCAAATTTGATTTAGTCTCACCATAGCAATGTTATCAAAACTTTCTTATAACAACATTATAATCAAAATAATAATAAAATCAAAATAGGTTGTTGTTCATAAGTGAAAACCTCTTTTGTACTTTTCACAAATGAGGATGATTGGTTGAAAAAAAGAGTTGAACGAAAAAGAAAATGAAAAAAAATACTAGAGAAATAGAAGGAAATTAATTAAGATATGATATCCCTCTTCTTAACTAACAGTGACAATACACTCTTTTGATTAAACTACACCCAGCAAGATACTCATTATAACATTATAAAAATACAGAGCAAAAGAATAAAAGAAAAACCACTGACCCAACAAACATAGACATAAAAGTGTAAAAAAAGGTTTACGAAAGAGGTCAAATATCTGTTTGAAAAAGTAAAGAAATGATTGGTTAAGATTTAGTCTTTGTACTAAGATAAGTCATGATAAATAGAGGTTATTAAGTATTCTTAGAGAAATATCCTCATACACAGCCCAGGAGGCTTAAAAAGATCATGAAATATAATTTAATTTAAAAAGTGTTAAAAAATATATTTTATTGTGCTTTTTTACTTGTTTTTTTATTCAAATATATAAAATCTTATGTCATTTAAGATGGATTCTCAGAAAGAGACACTAAAATGAATATAAAATATCATTATTAAAAGCAAAACAAGGTGATTCGTTTCAAGCAACACCAAATCAAATATACAAGTACATACCATGGCCGTCTTTAAAGACGGCCATGTACATAATAATTCCACTACAAACCCAGTTCAAAGAAAGTGCGAGAGTACAATGAATTTGGTTATGAAAATGCCTGTAACTGTCTTTCAGATCAGTCTCTGTCATGAGACGCGCGCGATTGCGCTCACGCACGCAAAGCTGTTTAGAAGCGCGAAAAAACGCGCACGTGAATTGCTCAAAACACATTTTTTTCATGATATCTAACCTGGTATTTGATTCTGTAACAATAGATGTGCTTGTGCTCACACACACTGAGTTAATTAAACGCGTCAGAATAAGGCGATGAAGAAATAACCTTGAAACAGGTCAACTTCAATTTATCCTTATATACGGATCGCACCGGTAACTGAAAATCGCGCACGGTGGCAACTCTACGCGCGTGTTTTATCGCTCTGCTGAGCAAATGGTCCTGACAAAGACTGTTTCAGATGATCATAGGTATATGCAATGCAAAGTATATCGAAAACTGAATAGCTATTCAATAAGTTAATTTCTTGGTGTCCTAATACCCCCATTGGAAATGATTACAAATGAAAAAAATATTGGTGTTTCAAATATATCATAAAGATAACAAGAAATTGGACCCACCAAATTGTTAAAGTTGAAAAAAACAGATATTTAGAGCTTTGTCTGAATAACTGAAGATTTTAGTTTAAAAAACAGCAGGTACTTTTAGGGATGTAGGACCAGAAACATTGGATATTGGATGAAAAATAGCCAAAAAGCTACTTGTGGATCCCGATATTATGAAATTCAGGTCTTTTTAGTCCCCTAACTCGTGAACCAGAGTTTTCGTAGAGATGCAGCACATTTCGCTGATTATATTTGAATACAAAAAACATACACATTAATCGACTACTTTTCCTACAAAATACGAAAAACCACATTATTCGCCGAATTTCGGAACTCTGGCCACGTTTTCTCCAAGAACCAAATTTTTTAAGGGGAATCCGGCTCAGCCAGTTTGTTCCTACTATGTCCATCAACTTCATTCCAAATTTCATGAAGATTCTATGACTGTTTTTAGAGAAAATAGTGGATCAGGCATGCCGGGCCCCGAAATTAGAACCGTCAGCTGAGAAATTTGTTCTCCAAACTCTTCCAGTTCAGATAAAAAAGCTACTTGGGTCCTGATTCTGCGAAATTTAGAACTTTCTGGTTCCCTCACTCGAATCAGATCAAACTTCCAGTTCCTTTTGTGCTACAAAATTCTGGCTGAAAACTCAACAAGCATACAGTGCTACATTGAATCCTAAATTCCATAAGAAACGAATAAGGTTAGAAAGTAAGATGTGACATCAAATAGCAAAAATGATCCCTTTTGTTAATTCAAAAGAAATAAAAAGATTTCACCATGGCTCAATTGACGATGAAAGACATGTAAGATGTAAACCTAACCACAATAAACAAATAGATCTGCGATCAAATCAAATAACAAGAAAACTAAGGTTACTAAAATGCTTACCATATTTCTTTTTAAACATTTTAAAAATAATCTTATCAGAAAAAAGGTGGAGAGTTTAAGATCAACTTATGAAAAGAAAAGCTGTCATCACTATTAACCTGTCATCATCAGCTTCAAAAAATGAAATAAAACAACTTTCTTGAAAAAATATGTTTTACCATCGAAGAGAATAAAAATAAATCCTGTAAAATCTCACATTTTTTCTATTTAAAAGGTATCACCTTCAGAAATATTCACTGTAACATATCAAATGATTTTTTCGAAAAAGTGACAATAAGTTTTTTTATGATACTAGTAGAAAGAAAAGTGAGTTTAAGAGAAAAAACGTTAACGGCAAATCTTAAATATTGAATAGAATTTTAATACTCCCTATAATAAGCTATATACTGTTTGCAAATCTGATTTAATAGACTAAGTTTAATTTTGTTATGGGTTGACAACTTTGATGATTGTTTTTGCTTTATTATAATTAATAATGAATGTGGCATGCACATAGATAAAACAATAGAAACTGTTTTGTTCTCATATCAAATCTCACCACAGCCATGACATATTAAGCTGGAAATATATCATGATGCAATACTTTTGCCTCAGAGAGGATGTGGTTAGGCTCTTATGAATGTGAAAATGAATATTCACAGATCAGACACAAAATAAATTTTCATATACTGTGATATATTACAATAAAAAAGTGATTGGAATTGACATAAAAATGTATGTAGGTAAAAAGAGAAATTTGATAGGTTTTAGGTAAGACAACCAAGGAAAAATATTGTATATTACAACTTAAAATTGTTTTCATTAAAAGATTGTATGCCTATGTTAGATGATTGCTATATGATCATTGGTTAATAATATGTCTAAACAATGGTATGCTTTCTCATAACTTTTACATAATTCATAAGTTGTTGGAGTGCTAAAAAACTTTGAAGACAGACACTTGAGATGTGCCAAACTTACCTGTAGTTTGAATTTACCATACAATTCTGAAAAAATTCATCACAAAGTTGGCGAAGAAAAGAAGTACAGAAATAAGAAAATGATAGAATAGAAAGAGACAAATTCAGTAGCCAAGACCTAATAGTATGAAGATATACTCAGCATGTCATTTTGTACACTCCATAACTTAAAATAATGATTCACAATAATAGATTGCTGAGCTTGTGTTAGTGATATGCAATTGAAGTTGATCTTCTAGTTGGCATGGATCAGATCCCAGTACATCAAGATTGGTTAACAAACTCCATACGTAATGAATAATTAAGTAATGATGAAACTACTTCTGATTAAAGGTACCTTATCATTAACTCTGCAGATTGTCTGTCTTCCTTTCAGAGAAAGGTCTCCTGAAACAGCATGAAGGAGCTAACAATTTTAATAGTTCTCTCATATTGTATTAAATTCTCATGAACAAAAGGAAAGAAGTAACTCGTCTAGAACACAGCATAAATCTTCTAGATTAAATGAATCTGATAAAGAATTACTTATTTGTTTCTCCTTCTCAAGTAAGAACCAGACAATGTGTGCAATGTTTCATTTCAAATGTAATACACGAGAAGCAATTTTTGAAACAGAAAACACTATAGAAAAAATCTTTTAACGGTCAAAAGGAATAGACGAAAAAAATCAATTACCATAATCCATATTGCATAATTTAAAAACGATGAATTGCAAAGGAACTTGATTCTAGTTTTCTAGATCCATATTTCACATAATACAGTTAACCCGAAAAAGCAAGATTAGTTTCAGTTAATAGAAGAAAGCCATCCATATTAACTACAAAAATAAATATAAATCCAAAATAATTCATAAATTGAAAAACTAAGAAGAAAAAGAGAAAACGACGGAAATCTATTTTTGCTATCGGAGGTAGAATTTTTGTTTTGGTTCTGGTTATATGCAAAAAAAATGTGTGAAATGATGTCTAAATTTATTTTTTGATGGAAAAATATGTGGTGTATCTGACAGTAAATCTGACAGCAAAGAAATTTCAATTTTTGATTTAGACATCTTTTAGTATCTATTCTTCAATCTCTCTCCAGATGTTTATTTCCAGTTATTGTGATAATCATTTTATTCTTTATTTGACTGGGCTAGTTCAACTGTATTTTATGTAATCAATTACGCCCATTATCAGAGAACTTTATGGTCTTTATATATATGACATTTATGACCAATTTGACTAGAATGAAAGTAAAAAGTGAACTGTTAGATCTAATTCATATTTTATATGTGGATTTTTTGCGATTTGGAAAAGGTGCTGAAAAAATGATTGTGTATACTCAAAAAGATTCTGGGAGGTCAAATATTTTCTGGGATCTAGAATTCTAGGATCCAGTGCTTTTTTCACCTCTGCTCGTTATTCTAGTTCCTTTCAAACTTGTTTTCACTAGAATAGGTTAGTATCAACATTCCAACATTGCCTTGGTTTCTCGAAGTATTTCATCTGTTGAAAGAAATTGAAGCATATTTTCCCTGAAATTTGATGTTGATTCAAAACCATTCGAGTATCATTAGTGAAAACTTAATTCAGAGGAATAAGAATAACGAAAATAGATTTACTATATGTTCTCTTCATTCACTCTCTTCATTTCTTCTAAAATTGCTTTCAACCATCTTAAGTAATTATGGTATTAATAATTTTTGCTTTAACTGTACATTAAGTAACAGCTAAGAAACTATACGGTGATCAAAACAAATTAATCTTTTGTCTTTACAGGAACAGGCAGAACAGAGGTAAAAATGACCCATCCGTATCGATTCTTCCTTGATACAAATAAAGGTGCTTTCATAAATTGAACATGAAGTATAAGCCTCCTTCAGCTTTTTCCTTAGAAAATAAAGAGGGTGATCATGTATTATCAAACTAAAATTATTGAGGTATGAATTTGGTATTATATAATGAGGCTTAAAAAGAGTTGAATCAATAACAGTCCATGTTTGAAAGAAAAATTGAAAAAAACATCTTAATTCAATCTAATTCACCATAATATAACATAATTGTTAAACTTAAAAAGATGTCTCACCATCCTAATCCATGCTCCTATTGAATCTCACTTGATAAAATTCGAAAAACTTTTCATCCGAATATGATCAGTAAGGTGAAAAACCAGATACATACACAAAATCATAATCCACTCAATTCTTACTTTTGTTGATTACTTTTCGCCATGACTACAAACCAAATAATTACACACGACAATCCTTTTGTTATGTTTTTTGTTTTATTTTTGTGATGTTTTTTATGTCTCTTGTCACCCTTTAAAAAAATAAACAGAAAAATATAGTTCAAAGAAAGAAATTTTGGCATGAACCCAGTGTTTAGTTTGTAAAGTTTGGAACTGCACCTAAAATTGTAATGGAAAAACAAATATTTTAGGTAACCCATGACAAGATTTTGGAATGATTGCATTGTTTCAATCTATATAGAAGGACGCGTTAAGTGCGACTGCATACTATTTTCTTATGTTTCAGGAAATTTGACTTCCCTGTATAGCAGCGGAAAGATGAAAGGTCTAAATTCTAAATTGCCAAACGCATATACAAAAAAGAAAGTACAAAACTTCTTTAAATTCAGCTGCCACATATTTTAGAAGCTCCCATACAAAAAGGACCCATTTCAAGATTTTCCCAGACTACCTTCTTCTCTTTCCATCTGTTATGTGATGATCAAAACAATACTAACGGCATTGCATCTCCAAATCAGAAAAAGAAAATTGTAAATGATGTCGATTACTTTAATAATTTAAATAAGAATTAAAGGGATTAAATGGCAATTTACAATACAAATTGCATGAGAAATAATTTCATAACCTCCTAATTCATATAAAATAAATAAAAATAAAGATGAGTAAAACTTCATACATTATTAAGGTCATAAATAAGAAATTTTCTCTGGAAATACATTCCTTTCACGCTATCTGTCTCATGATCAATTACAAGAAGCTATAACTAAATTAATTACACCCATACATTTTAATCTTTCTATTTCCATAACATTTCCCTACCCTAGTTGTCTTCATAAAACCCTCACATTTTCACATTCTTTGTACAAAACCACATTACTGGACGACATTCTTTAAAAATGCATACATAAACATAAATTCTCATAGAGAGAACTCACTACATATTTTTCCGGTGAGGCACACCGCATTTCTTTTTAACTATTACTTTAAATGATAATTTTCATGTGTGTTAACATTCCCCTGTTAAATAATACATATTAAATCAATGATTATAATTTTAAAGTTAACACAGAAGGGAAATATTATTATAAAAATTGGTCATAATCCATTAAAATGGAAACCACACTAGTACGTAAAATAAAACACTTCTCCATTAAAATGGTGTATGATTTTGGTTGCTTCTTCGTATTTATAAAACAAGTTTTTCTTTCCAGCAGGGTTTCGTACGATTGTTAGTATAGGTAGAGAAAAGATAATAATATATATCCAGTTAACCATATCAACTTAAAACAAGAAAAGCTGACCAAAAACCTAAATATTTTAAGAAATGTAAAAATCATTGCTCAATGTTGATTCGAAATATTATTTAAAACTTAAAAATATTTATCTAATCAAGTATCTTTCTCGTCTCAGATGCTTTAAAAATCAATGAGAAAATTTTATGATTTCTTTTGAGAAGAAACATTTTAGCTTTTCATCGACTATTCATATATTAGGGAACTGGTCTTGAAAATAATTCAGTGGTGCATCAACTACTGTAACATAATTGAAATATTTTGAACTAGTTAATCATTATGGTTTCAATCTGAACAATTATATACAAAAAAGCATAAAACAATTTAGAGGCAAGTTAAAAGAGTTTTAACAAGTAGTACATTTTTCTTTAATTGTCGCTAACTGTCAGCAAGATTAAACCTTTAATTCACATCTTTTTCACCAGAAGCGTATATCAAAAAAACTTAGTCGACAAACATTAAATACTCAACGTTAAACATAATTTTTTAAAAAGAATTCTACCAAAGATAGGTGTGATGACTGCAGAGTAAGTTATGAAGTAACCCAAAAGAATACTTAAAATTTTCCAAATCAAAAATCCATTGTGGGTATTATTCTTTGATTGTTTAAGTAAATTACTACTGAAACAGAAAAGAGATTAAAAAGTATTTTTAAGACCAAACATAAAGACATATACATAACTACACACATACATTTTGGCATAGTTTTTCAAACACACGTTTTAAAAAACTAATGACGAAAAAAACTTCAAACATTAGCACCCATGAGCAAACATATTATTTCTACTAACCAAATACCAAACAAGTCATCCTCAAACATATTTATCTTTAAACATTAAATATCATCAAACATAAGCGAACACGTTAAAAAACGAAATCAAAAAACCTCTTTTGTTCTAGAGATGAAGGAATGTAAAGAGGTCAGATCAATTTTCGACACAAATCTTATATTACAAAATCCAAATTATTGCAACATCGAGAGCATGAAACTTAACATCACAGAAACGATTTAAAAAAGATATGTTGGGTCAACTGGACTTGTTTAAACAATACAACCATTTATATGGACAGGGAAAAATTGATAAAAAGCAAAAGCAAAGTTTTACGTTAAAGGAACAATGAAGATTGTAGAGTAGAAACAGTAGTGATTGTTTTAAAGGGTGGATCATAATTTCTACAGACTTTATTATTTTCAGAGTACAATACGGAGAAATGGAGTTCATAAAATAATGTAAAAAGTATAGAATGGTCATCTTTTTCTTTATCTTCGTCACTTATTTTCTCAAGTTAGTTCATTATGGACTTCAAGAATGGAAATTATGAAGAGTAATCATCTAAATAGTTGGCTTTATTTTCAAAAATTAGGGAGCCAGGCCAAGATTTTAAGTACTGCAAAAAAACACACGAGTCAAGCAAAATATTTGAACAATAAGTCCTCTTTTCTAATGTTGAAAGAAACAAATAATACATCAAGAAATTCTCATACTAACATGGGATAATTACTTCGAAATTACACTTCGAACATAATGTGTCATAATGCATCATATGGAAATTGATCAGAAATATTTATTTTGCAATTACTCTTTTCCACTAGTGTCTCAAGGGGAAGATGTCAAAATCACTTCAAGGTGTTTTCATTTCAATATTAATATTAAATCAGTCGGTAGATTTATACACTCATATTAACGTGCATAATTTTGTAAAAAACATTGAATATAATAAGGATGTAAAAACAAATGCTTTTCTACAGAATTATATGACAAAATAGAAAATCCAACCTCCAGAAAACTAAAAGAATAGCAATTTTTGATTTCTAGAGTACAGATATAAAATAAAAGATATTTAGCAATTAAACTCAACTGAAATCAAATTGACAAGAAATCCATTCCATTCAAACACTTGTGTCAGAAAAGTTAATATTTTTCAAATTAAAGTCAACTAAAATTGCTACGAAAAAAGAGGAAATTTGAGGAATACTTACTGCATTATAATATGATTGATTTGAATAATTATGACTAAACATAACTGAAATTAAATTAAGATGAAAAAGAGGAAATCTTAGGAAACACTTAGTATCCCCATCTAGATAGTGTAAAGAGTTGAAAAATATTTGGCATTTATAGAAAACTTGACTAAAATCAAATTGACGTCAGAAAATAAAAAAATATATGAAGAAAATCTTTAATAAAGCCCTGTCTGAAACCAGTTGGTTACTATTAAGAAAGAAACTAAACAAGCTGTCCCATATAGAAGAGTTTGTAAGAAATCTCAGCTTCGTAGTGATTATGAACCTGAGGGTAAAATATAAACTTATTTATGGAATTTCAAAAAAAGAAAAACTCAAACACCAAAAAAAGAAAGAAATGTATATAAAAGTTTTGCTTGAAAGAAAAACAATTGATCAAAGCTACATCTTAAAACCCATTTGGAAAGAACAACTCATGTATTGAATAAGAAAATAAAAATTGAATGTGAAAAATATTATGTACTCCGAAGTTAACTCTTTATATGTGCAGTAAGTAAGTGAACAGGAATCTTTTCATTAAAAAAGGGAAGGGGAAGTCTTAGAAATAATGAAATATAAAATAGGTAGAAATAAGAACTAATTAGTCTAATGTAATCCCAATATTTATCATCGGAAAGTTCAGGAAAGTTAAATTTTCGATATGGATACTGATTTACACATACAAATAAATTGTAAACGTCGCATAATAATTCTAAAAGTAAATGCAATGAAGAACTCAATACTCATTAATGTTTAGGTATGTAAAGTTAAGAATATTCACTGTTTGATTGATTGTGTCCAATCCAAATTTTTGATTGACTAAAAAATTTTGCTAGTAGAATATAATTAATTGTTGAAATTGATTTCCTTAAAATATATACAAATAAAAACTAATTAACTAACTAAATACACTGAAAATTCCAAGCTATTTTACAAGATTGCTTTCATTAAGACTATCTATCGCATTATCAAAAATTAGACAAACAGTCGAAAAAGCCCAAAGATTTGAGAATAAACTATCAAGTTGTTAACTAAAAGCTATTTTGTCAAATTACCTAAATTTAGATTACTTAGAATATTTTTCCAAATAAACCAAAGCCAATATATTCAACATGTTGTCTTTCAAAGCTAGCTTGTAAAATTGCATAATATAGACAACCTAAAGCATTCTTAACTCAACATCTTAACTCAATGCTTCGTAAGAAAATGAGGCAATATTTCACCATACAAATATTCGTCTTAAAGAAACTATAGGGGTAAAAGGCACATACACATGTTACCCCCATTTTGGTATGAGATTGACAAAAGAAGTACATATTAACTAACAACTATACTAAAAACTACCAAATTCCAACTATTTACTCATTACGCTGATATATTGCTTCATCGCACATCGCATCAAAATAGCGCAATTTGATTGGTTGATTAGGGCGTGGCATTTTTTAATGTTAAAGACTAATAACCAAACACTGAAATTGTTGGGCACAACAAAGAAATTGTTAGACACCGCAAAACAATGTTAGTTTAGTAGGAGGGTAAATCAATTTATGAAAAAGCGTACGAGATTTCCGTTTAGACATTAGGATTTCTATGAGATTTCCAAAAAAACAAAAGAAATTTTTGTGAAGATGTACGAGATTTCTACAAAGTGAATTCACCTCTCGCTTTAGTAGATCAAAAAAGTAAAAGATTCTGTTTGTAACATTTCACAATAATTTGCGAGTTAATTACTTAATAATGATGAAAATCAATTGAATGAATTTGAATTATTACTAAGGAGAGGCAAAATAGTATAAAAGGAATTGACATACTTGAATTACTTTTCAGTTACTTCTTAACACTCAGGTTGCGAAAAACGACAATATAGTTGTCGTACCATTTCGTCGTCTGACATCAGATATGTCGATGTCAGACGACGTAAGGGTACAGCAAATATATATTGTCAGTAGAGAATACTCTGCATATATATGTAGTAACATATATCGAGATAACAGATCCATTGTGTGGACAGTGGACAATACTTATTATGTACATAGCATATTTCAATCAGATTACAAGTTAATATAGTTCTCATCGTGAAAGTACATGAAGTTAAAACAGTGTTTGCAAATGTTAAAAAGGTTTCCACAGTTATCTCAATTTGTTGATCGTACAATATGCAAACATTGAGTGTTCAAGTTAAAATCGAATGCAAAATTCAATACAGAGAGGTGGAGATAACGTTTAAGGTAAGAAATAACACAAAAGTTACGGTACAATGTTCAAATGAAGACATCATTTATGTAAATGATCAGATTCTTGATGATGTAAGACCAGGTAAGGCCCGTTAAAAGAAAACACGTGTTTATCATCCCCAACCGCATGACATTAGGCAGCCGCATCTCCATTCCTTATTATTTATTATAGCTATGCACATATTTCTTATATTATGTTCAAAATTTACCATTTTTTTTAGCTTTAACATAAATTTGTCCATATACCAGTCTATAAAATTATAAGTCGCTGTGAGTAAATGCGAGTAAACCAATAGGTCGGTGCATATGATTACCCTCCTATTACCCTTTGAAATATAGTTATACATGTATATAAGAGGAAAGTTTAAGAAAAAATATAATAAATAATAATAAAATGCCACCTGCCAGCATCAATTTTGTTTAAAAAAGAAGGTTACTCAATTTTTTTTAACGAGCCTAACCGAAAGTCAACTTTCAACATGATTCTAAGAGCATCTCTTAAATTTAAAGATATCTAAATAATAAAAAAACGCACCTTACACAACTTAAATGATAGTAAAAATGTAAAATCTAATCTGTTACATGGAATGCCATTTTCGACAAATGAATAAAAAATATGCATATTGATTTGTTATTTTCTATTCTACAATTAGGATTAGGAAAATATAAAAGATTTAACAATCTTTATTTGTTCTTTATTTATCCATGCTGCAGAAAAGTTAGGTTTTCCATAACTTCAAGAAAAAGTTTAATTTTTTATCATCATGCTTTGTTAAGCATGGCTTCTCATAATCCTTGTGTGAATAAATATAACTTAATTCAAACCTCTGTGTAAGTCTAAAAGATGAAAAGAAAATCTTGCCTCTTTGATCTAAAATTCTAACAAAAAAAGGCTCAAACAAAGAATGAGATTTTCAAAGAAAATCTAATTTCATTGGCTAATCAATATATTCCATATATTGTACTCAGTATATCTACATACTGAATTATTGGTATAAGATGGTTTGGCGGCTTAAGGCTCACAAGCCTTGATAGATAAAAATGAAATATAAAAAATCAACTGTAAAATTCAGCCAAAATGTAAATACAAATACTTTCCTAGTCGTAAATTAATCCTTTTATCAAAGAAAGTCAAATTATACCATTTTAGCAATACATAGTTTGTTCTTGGTGAACCCTCCCCTTTCTTTATCAAAAGATGGGTAAGTTAGTAGGTACTCACAAATCATGCTAGCCATATGTACAGCAAAAGCAGAATATGACCAACAAAAGAACTATTACAAAACCAGAATATAAGTTTCTCTTTGTGGGATGTGCAATATCCATATCATATAAGATTTTTGTATAAATATCTATTGTATGGTTTCCCCTAGTCAGGGACTTATTAATGCAATTATTAATCAACAGTCAAGAGTATACAAGCACATGAATTGTAGATTCATGATTTAAAACTGATCGCAAAATATTAATATTGAATACATCCTTATCTGTTCAAATACAGTCAAATCTTCCATATGGCACTGAATCCATACCAAGAGATGCAATCAGAATGATCTCATCGAACTGGCACTTAAGTCTGTCCCTGTTTACATACAGCCTAATATTATCCATTAAAACCTTTGATATTTACCCTGAATACTAAGACCCTTCTTATCGTCATGATCAAATAAAAACTGATAGGTTGACCTTCACAGAATATCTCCAAACAAAACAATCTCATTTCCATTATTGACAACATGACGATGCTACCGACTAGGTCAAATACATTCAGCAAAAAAAAGCTCTTGTCGTGGCTTGTTGTTACAGACTAAAGAGACTTCTTTTCGAAGTGTTACAAACAAAGTATCAAAGTATTAAATTTTATGAATTTATAACTGTCACTTACTGCAGGTTCAATACTTACTTACTGGTTCTAGTCTAACAGTCTATTTCTTTATGTCCTTAACTATTCTATATTCGTGAATAAAAAGTATCGAACTTAATTCCTGTACTGGGCATACAAAGATAACTTATCTGTCAAACAAACTAAAAAATCCTTCTTTAAAAGTGCCCTAAAAAAGTATAAAGTAATTATAAATCTTTAACTGTCAGTTCAACTCCTTTATAACTGCTGCAGACTAAATGACTGGCTCTAGTTGAGTAATCTATATTTTGAGATTTCTGTAAATTGTTTAATTTAACACATACATGAAAAAACGTAATTAGAAAATTAGTTTGTACCTGGCAATAAATTAACTTAAACTAAGACTCTAATAAACACACAAAACTTCAGGAAATATTTTCTAGTGTCAACAAGGCGTGCAGAAACTTACTTATATATCAGAAGATTTCAACTTCATGTTTATAAAGGCATTGACACTTTTTTGCAGAGGAAGAAGTGATAATAATCAAAATATTCTATATTATTTTAAGTGCCTATTCCCTTACCGAAAAATTCCAAAATGAGCATAAAAGATTCAATAAATCCATAATTACATGACCTGGGTTTGACCAATATAAGTAATAACACCCATTTAAACAAGAAATCAATAAACAAATTACAGTAAGAAATTAAATTCTCCGGGATTGAGTTGGGTTTGAAATAACACAGTAGTAATTCAGCTAAATATATCACCAAATTTCAGTAGGACAGTTAAGCTGTTGGAATTAACACATAAACAAGCTTAGTTCTATTGTAGACATGATGCAGACGAATAGGGATTAATGCAGATGATCCATACAGACCAATTTAATATGAAATGACATGCTAAAAAGTACCGTAAGACATAGGTCATCACTTCTTCTTACCTGCGATTTGAAGTTTTGAGGACACCGCAATCAGTGTGAATAAAACTATTTCTTCCCTTAATGCACTAAAAACTTCCAAGAGGACAATCTATCTTATTGGTTCCCAAAAGAAAACATTTTTGAATAAGCGAGCATTTAAAAAAAGATTAGGGTATAAATGATAACAATTTTTAGCAGAATCTCTAAGTATTGTAAGTGGAAAATCAAAAAATTAAAAATGTATTAATGATTTTCATAAATGAAACAGCCAAGAACTTGAGTTAAATATTTTAAATTGCAAAAAGGAAAATCTGCAAAAAGGAAAAACCAGAAATAATCTTGAATCCATATTTTGCCTGGAAGATATAAGATATGTGGAAAATTAATTACAGTAATCAATTCAAGAAAGGCAAAACAATAAAATAAATCTATTTTATTCTCTGGATTAATTGTTATTGAATCAGACTGGTTGCAGTATCTAGTTCTGCCTCTAAATCTAAAATATTATGAATTTAGCTAAATTGAGCAGTCTTAAATCAATGATTAGTTAATGACACAATAAGCTTCAGTATATGAAAAGACAAACCTCCACCAGCTTCACGCTAAAAACATTGTTAAAACCATATTAGAACCAAGTAACAATCCTCATTTCTAAAATCAGACTAGACTATACCTACACTCTGATAGTGTACCTTTAAACACAATGCAATAATTTGAAATTGAATGTATTCAAACAAATTATCGTAATAAATGACATACTTAAATATACTTTAGAATTGCTTCATTAAGATGATCTCATAAATTGTAGAATTCTTATTTTCATTTTACATGGTTTCTGTATGAGATACAAAAAATAACATTTTACGTATCCTTTCAACATGAGAGCTCGCTATAATGATTCAACCGGTAATAACCATACCTTGACAGGTGATTTGTCTTATTCATTTCTTAATCATCCTTTTTTATACAAAAGAATAAAGTAATAGAAGAGACACTACTTGACCCATAGTGGTGAATTGAGGTAGTGAAATTTGAAGAAGCTTTTATGAAGAATACAGATTAGATTGACTTAAAAAATTTAATCCATACCAAAATTTTAGATTCAAAACTAATCCATAAATTATTCACTAGGGAAAAAATGGTAACCCACCAATTTTAATTAAAAAGAATGAACTAATTAGATACAAATTCGTAAACGAATCCTGCTTAACAGAAAAAATCTCACCTTCAACTTTATGGTATTGTAGGTAAATAACTATCAAAAATGCCTTAATGGATGAGTGACCTAGGTCAAATATGATATGAAAGGAAATAGATATAACATTACTTTTACCTAAGACACTAAAGAATTGAAACAATTAGTGAATTAAGGATTAACTGAGCTTTTATTTAGCGAATAATGAATTCAATGTAAAAAAATTGAATTTGTATTTGCATGGATCAGCATTCAGGCAGCTTAAAATGTTCTAAGTATTATATCATATTTTCATTAACTTGCAGCCACACATCTCATTTCATAATTTTCAATGAACACTTGTGTGTTATTTCTCTATCTGCAAGGGGTATATTCAGACATCCCAGACATCCCAGCTTCTATTACTTATAATTTTAGAGAATGCAACACTGGTACACCTTTCTGCGATTAAAAAAGAAGAGATTTACAATTAAAACAAGCTTGCTTGAAACACCTTTAGACATTACGAAGTCAATAAAACTTATGCTTTTCCAAGTGATTTTTTCTACAAACCTAAACCATTTGAAATGACAAGAATAATACAGTCTTGGGGAAAAATTCAATTTCCAATTTTCTAATAACCACAAATTTTCTGACCACAATAATTTTATCCTTTAAACCACACAGATAGAATAAGAAAACCGTACATTTCAAAACCATAATTTCGAGGTATTTTTCTTTCTGCTACAGTGAAACCCACATAAAATAGGATTAGGAAAGAAAACTAGATTCTTGATGAAAAATGAAACTTTCTAAAAGATTAATAATAAATTCATAGGGAAAATTCAATATAATTCAGATGATATTGCACATTTCTTATTGAAATAGTACAAACGATGCTTTGTATGTAACTTAATACAATAAACAAAAACGAAATAGAAAATAATTGTAAGTTAATCCTGTTACTGAACATTAGAGAACCGTTGGTTTAACTTGATCCTGATCAAAAAATAACAATCCAAATGGTCGTCAAAAGTCGTCAAAAGTCGATCATGCCCCAAAATACTGACAAAATAGTGTTTAAGAATTTTGTGAAAAGATTTATGTACAATGAGAAAATGCAAGAATTTGCGTAAAAATAATGACTTGATTTGTTCAGGAACGTTGATGAAAACAAACCAAGACTAAGACCACAGTTAGATGAAAACAGCTTCAGTATCAAAAGTGAAACATTGAGTTTGAACATCAAAAAGCACTACATTATGTGACAGTAGACAGTTATATCTTTCCTAATTATCTAGTGACAGTTATGTATAAAGTGATTATGCAATCTTTTCTTAAAAACTTGTTATGCTTTTATGGTAAGACTACAAGTTATCTTATAATAACTAGCCAATTATAGCAACGTCTGAAAATAAATCATGTCGTGACAGATTTAAATGTGTTGATGGTGCTTGATCATGTCATGCAAATGATAAGTGATGCAATCTATCTTTCAGCTGTATTAAGATTACTATCACCCATAAGCTGTAAATAAGTTGCTTAGACAACTGTAATCGACTTACAGTGAAAAGCAATTGATTCCTTTAAGTTATCGTACAATTTGTCAGTTTTTAAGAGGTTCATAAATTGGATTTGTTCAATTTGTTCTCTTTCCTGAAAAGAAGAACAGTTAGACAGGAAGAGAGAACACTTTTTGTTGAAAATTGAGTGCACAAAATTTTACAAGAAACAAGGGAAATTTTAATTGGACCCACCGAATTATTCAAATAGTCTGAATAACTGAAGATTTTAGGTTTAAAAACTGCAGACCAAAAACTCAATAACCATATTTTTCTGAACAAACAGTTTTTGCTAAAAGTTGCTGCAGATCATTTTGTTGAACAAATTTCAATAAAAAACGTACACACCAACGGAATAAAAAATATAAAAAAAATATTCACCAATTTTTGGCACTTCTGCCACTTTTTCCGAAAGAATCAGATTTTTCTAAAGAAATCTGGCCTCATCACTATATTTCTACCATTATCCTCTAAATTCATGTCCATTAAAAATAATCCATCAGACGTCGCACCCCCTTTTTTATGGCTAAATCCGGCATTTTTCACCGAATTTAGGACCCAAACTGTCGGTTGAAATTTGGAATACTTGTTCTTTAGACTGTCTTGATTCAGATAATAATACATATATACCATACAACAAAGAGAACATAGTAAAATATTTTACGATATTCAGGTATTTTCGACCCCCTTAAATCGAGAACCAGATTTTTTCCACATTTTGCTAAAAAACGCATTAATTATAATCTATAGGACCAACTACCTACAGTCAGTGGGTCCAAAAAATAATTCGAAAAAATGAGATTCTTTAAGAAATTGTACAAGATTCTTTGTGTTTAAATTAGATAGATATTATTGATAGATATTAAAACAGATACATGTTGGGTAATAAGAGAACACTGAGTTTTAAGCATCCCAAAATCGCTTATACAGCATGGCAAAAAAAACTTTGATTTCTACATAAAAGAAAACATCTGGAAGCAACCATTTAAGCACTTTATGATGGCTTGGAATTTTTTTCTATTATTATTCTGCCAAAAGGTTCTTCAGTCCTGCCTATATTTCCAGGAATTTCCAAGAAAAAATGTTTTAAGTGAAAAATATTGATATGCAAAAATGGATTTTAAAACAAAACCCAACCCTTATTTAAATATCATGTCCTTTTTCTTTTTAAAATCAAATGTTATATATTTTTGAAAGGTTTATAATGAAAGAAGTCAGAAAAAATGTCGCCAATTTGTATATTGCTACTGGTACATTTTAAAGACCAGAATGAAAAAAACAAAACAGAAAAACAAAGAAATGCTGATATTTTCAAGCCAGATACTAGTCAAAAATTTGTGGTAAAAAACAAAATATAATAATTCCCACCTAAAAGAACACTAGGAATCCAAAAGAAGTAATTTCCACGTCTAAAGACAACAAGAAATCAGCTAAATCTAATCAATGAATGGTTTTATATATTGTTTACCAAGTAGAGTAACAGAAATGGCTAAAACTAGCCATTTAGCTAAAAATGGATAAAAGTAAGCTTTGAAATGTCAATATTCTATGAACAAATTATCAGATTATGATGATATCACTAGTTTTTACAGAACCCAACTCTTTATCAGTGTTTCACATCAATTTTACCTTTAAAAGCATCAAAAAAGGAGAAAAATTTAGTTGAAATTGCTTTAAGAGAAGAACGCTTTTCTGCACACAGATCTTTACATCACAAACCAATAAACTCTCCAATATGTAATAGCTTTACACTTGCATATTGAAGTTTTCAAATATTACATCGCTAATCTCTTGAAAGATATTTCAACAAAAGAAAATAGCACTTATCATATAAAAACCATAAACAAGCTAAATGGGAAGTATTTTGCTTATAGAACGTATATTATATATGATCAAAGTAAACACCCAAGTTAACAAAGTTATTCAAAATATGTACTTAATTTGACAACCATGTTCCATTGACGTAATATAAAACAGATATAATCTAATTAGACTGAACAACATCTGGACACAACTCATACACAATAAACCAGTCAACGAACAAACATTCATTAATATATATATAAAACACATACATACATACATTTAAAACGCAAAATTATGAGATTTCTTGGAATAATCAAAATTCAAATGAAATATGATTTAATATTCCCTCCCAAAAATAATCAAAAACCGTAAAGAAAGTTAGAACTACAATCTGATTTTTTATGTGATGTGAATAAGAAACAATCTATAGTTGCAGAAATCGTTTTAACATTAAATCATTTTATTATTCTATGATAGAGATGATAAGAGAGCTATTTACATTTCTGTAGCATAATCTAATTAATTGAATGTAGTAATTAGACAAATAAATTTATTTTTTTTTCCTTTTTAGAATTGTGCATAGAAATATAAGGATATTAAGGATGGTTTTAGATTATTTACTTTGGTGTACAAAAGAAAGTCTATTATTCAAGGTTCAATGATAAAGGGGAGGGGGATCAAAGAAAAGAATGATGTAGCCCTATGTCTCTAGTTATTAAAGTGGGCTAATTTACCTGTTAACTCCAATCAGTTCTCATTTTAGAAATCCTTTTAAATTCCCTGTACGTTAAAAAATTACCTAATTTTTACATATAACGACAAAAATCTGAAGATAGGGAGCACTGGGAAGGCTATCATATTAAATGTTCTTAATCTAAGCTTGCAAAAAACGGTTCGAGATTTTATCGTCGAGCATTTTTTACCAAAAAAGATGTTGTGCAAGTTGCTAAGAAAATAGGAAACTTTTGGCAACTGTACCAGATTTTTATCTTTTCAAGGTTTTTATCCACATACAGAGCAAGAATAGTCGAATCAACATAATAATCTGAAAACAAATAACACAGTCAGTAGAAACTCAACAAGAGCCCAATTAACAATAAATGTAGGTTAAAAACTATGTATATTGTTAATTAACACCATTTTAGACTTTCAGCTTTGATCTATTTACATAAACCAGATCAAATCATAGTAAGAATTTCTCATCTAATTGCGACTTTGATGGTTAGCCCAAATTTTCGTTTTGACAAAAACGGGTATCATATTACTGTAACTGTCCGATCTTGCTTAAATAAATAAAGCTACGTTTTTACAGGAAGCTAGTTATTTAATAAAATATCAATGGTTAGCCATTAGTTACTCGAATATTGTTGCTTTAACAAACGCTTTAGAAATTAACTTTATCACTACGGTAGTACTGACTATACTGAAAAAACGCCTGACATTTTATTGCATTTGGAAAATTGATTTCATAAATACTGCCAAAATTTAGTATTTTGGCCAGTGTCAAATTTCTTATTAAATCTTTTTGCCAGCAAAAAATCTACAGCCGTATCATATTAACATATAACAATTGAAAAGGTACTGGGTACTAGATACTCCTATAAAGCTAAATACTAAACTAGCCATATTTCAAACAACCTTTTTTAGAACAATCAATTCAAAAACTGAAAGATTTTTTGATTGAGAATTATAAACGCCATCAATCAGTGGCTCATATTATTTGATAGTTATTTCAATGTTTCTGATATTTTCTTTTACATCAACAGCAGTCTTGAGCAGTCAGTCTGTATTTTTTACTGTCGGGCTAACCTTTTTTATATTTTCAACAACTGCATAAGAACCTCAGACACCATTTGTTTTATGTTTGTTAGCAAAATTGAACTAAAATCAGAAGTGGTACATTTATTGCTATAACTGGCTATGGATGTGTATAAACAAAGGGGTAAATTGCTACATGAATCTTAAACGGATGTTGATATACATATTCGAGCTTTATTGGTAACTCTTCGCTTTACGAAAATAGTCTTATGTTAAACATTCTAAAGATTTTTCAAGTAACATGAAATTGTAATCGAGCTCTTAAGAACTAAAATGAAGTATGTCTTTAAGGCTGAAGAATATCAATATTCTGTTCAGGATATATTCTGGTAAATGAAAAGAAAAAGAAGAATATAATTTTATACGGTTGTATGTAAAATCCAAGCGTAGTCTCTAAGAAATATGGTAGAATTTTTAATAAAGAAAACAAATTTACAGTAATAGACAATATAAGGGTTCTCGTCAGAGAAAAACTCATGGCAAATAAAAACAAATTTGCCTAAACACCAATACGAATAATTTTTTAACCAGATGACCCACAAAAATCATCATATAGAAAAAGTTTACAATTATATGCAATGAAAAAAATTCTTGCACAAAACCAGAGGACATATAGACAAAAAAGATGAATAAAAAAAGAAAATGTACAAAATAAATCTCTTTCGAATTCAAATTTTTCTCCAAACTTTATTTCTTGATTCCTGGTGTTCCATCTTCAACACAAACCAAGTTTATTGAACAACTTTTTTCTTAACTCATGAATAATTCACACCTATCATACGAAGATTTAAATGCAGAAAAGAAAATTAGTATGGAACCTCATATGTAGCCCACATACCAAATGCGATGGAAAATTCAATATTCCCATTTTAGGATTATCAAAACTTATGAATGATTGATGATGTCACATCAATGTTTTGATATAAAACAAAACATGTACGAAATACAACACACCGAAACTTGAGATGTAGAATTAATTCCAATGTTCTTATTTCACTAAACTTCATGAATAATTGATGAGATCATGTCAATATGACAAAGTCAAGAAGAAATTTTTTACTTTTTTTTCAATTAAAATATTGCCTTGACTTCTGAAATTACTTCAAGTGATGAAGGGAAACATTTCTGTAAAATATGAAAGAATCGAAAAGAAAAAGCACCAAGAGCTAAAACTAAGAACACAATATTAAATTTGACCTTTTTTGAAAAATTAGGTCCAACTCTTTGAATGAAATTGAATTATTTTTTTTAGATTAGAAAAAATCTTTTTAGTAAGGTCATCATCGTTTGTCAACAGACTACTGTGACGCAATAAATTTGAATTGAATTCTTTCCAAGTACTATCAAATTATGATCATTTTGAAGGATACTATAGAATTGATTAAATGTAGAGAAAGATTAAATGATTGATGAACGGGTAAACTCGAATGCCACATTGAACAAGATCTGAACTATAACAATCCAAATAATTGTTAGTTATAAAATATTTCATTGGTTTTAACACAAAAAGAATAAATATAAACCAATTTATAAATTCTTACAAAAATCATCGGAGTTGCCATGTCATTAAACATTGATAATTCAAGTTAATATTTAAGGACTATCACTATCTTTACTCCAATATCTTACTATTCCTGCAAGATCTCCCTTAAAGCTATGTGAATCCCTAAATGACCTTGACATAGAAAAATTATACATCAAGTATAAAATATATCTGAAAATTGAACTAGGAGTTATCTATTACAACAATCAACACTACATGCGATGTATCAAAATACCCACCTTTTTTATAAGATGCTTTTATAAAAACATTACCTTCAAACCATCCTCTGAAGCAAACTGCTTTTTATAAGCCCTTATAAATATCAACAGAACTGACACATTAACCCACCCCCTAATTTCAACATACACACCTAAAATATTAATGACACACCAACCCACATTTGAAATTATTTCATCCGATATATCATGTAAAGGTTTTAGAAAAGAAAAAAACTTGACATCATGGAAAAGAAAGAGGTAACATTGGAAATAAGGGAACGACATGTAGTGGCGGATCCGAAGTGTCTTTAGTAACTCCATGAAGACACATTTTTTTGATACTAGCAATTCTTTTGGGCAGTTTGTCATTATTTAAGACTAGGTTTTCCCTATAAATTGATAAGTTTGGTTCAAGCTTAGGGCAAACACTCATGAAAATCGGTCCTGAAGTATTTTTTCCCATGCGTTTCCAATGCTTCGATTTCCACAATTCCTCACAGCTTGGAAGTAAATATTCATTTTGAAAACACTTATAAATTAGGCCAGACCGCCACTGACATGTATGGGTATAAAAACTTTAAGACTTTTATAAAGATATAATCTAATTGAACTAAGGAAATTTAATATACACATAATGAATGAGGTAACATTCACCCAAAATAACAGTACAGCATTTTATACAACTTCAACTCTCTGAAGATATATTTTGAAGAAAAATAAGATATATACACAATAATAAACATTAAAATTAATACACATTAAAAAATAATAAATATCTAAACCAGCACACATTCAAAGTTGGAAATATACAGTAAATTATTATGTATACACATAAGTACATGTCATATTATACAGAAATGGAAATGCAGAAACACATATTACCAAATGTATACATCTAAACGAAAGCACATTCACAAATAAAACATAAATATAACTCGAAATCAAATAACAAGTACCAAGAAAGTTCACAAAAAATAATATAAAATAATATCAACTGAACGCACAAATCATCACATGCACATGTACGAAAAATATTTATTATACCTGCGTTAGAATATCTAATTATTGATTAAAAACAAACATTAAAATGGACGAGAATAATTTTGTAGGAAGGTCATATCACTGTTACCTTCCTTCTCGCTTCACGTAATAGGTTGTCAATAGGAAGAGAAATCAACGTTTACAAAAAGGGTAAAATCATGTTTATGCCACAAATAGATATCCACTTAAAAATAGTTCAGAAGAAATACATTAAAAGTTTTTAGTATAAATAAGAATAAATCAAATTAGTCTAAAGCTTAGTTTCATTCTACTATGCTCACACTATCATCATGGAGTGTTGAAAACATGTAAGATATTGGTTAATGGTTAATGTTTGGAGAAAATATCCAAATAAAAAAATATGCAAGATTATTGAAGAAATCAGAAGAAGAGTATACTATAAGAACAAGCCAAAATAATAATGAATTGCCAGTTGATATTGGCACAATTAATCTTATTGGCCAAGAGCCTTTTTCTTGAGATCTCAACAGACAGATAAACTCTTGACATGCGATTTTCATTAAATGTCAGAAAATATTTTGTTCTTTCGATTATTTATAATTCAAATATCAAATACTGGAACCATTTCTAGGCAAGTTTGGGGATGTTTGTACAGATAAATAAGTGCTAATAAATAGGCTTTTACCTTGCAAAATATATTTTCATATTCCCAAGCGGTTCATAAGATATTTAAATTTGAAAAATGGCGCAATTTGATTGGCTGAGTTTTTTTCAAAAAATCTCGAGAACCAGATCTTCTGAGACATGCCTTTTTTAGGTGGTGAGCTATAATATTAACAAATATGAAAAAATTCCGAAAAACACATATTTTCGACCATTTTCGGCCATTATATTCGACAAAATCGGACTCCAGTTTTGAGCCATTATTAATATCTCACTTCGTTTTTGAGAAAAATGACACTGAGTGACTGACTGACTGGCGGACTGACGGACCTCATTCCATCGGACCTTCACGTTACATGTGGATCCAAAAAGAGACTGGATGGACTGGATGGAGCAGAATTTGTTAGTTAAATATGATTTTATTTGTGAAATTTCAAATCAAAAGATTAGATCTCTGAAACAAATTTCCATTAAAGTTGAACTAAACATAATTTAACCTTTTTAGTCCATCCAAGTAATTAAAAATCAATTCTCAATAAAGTATGATTCACTATACAAGCAAGCCTTTTTACAGTGATGACAATATAAAATGACATCCATGGCTAGAAAATCATATACTGAATCTCATAATTTTCAACAACCTAGATCTTCCAGCTAAAAAATGGCTATAAAAGTGGTCAACCATGCTTAAAAACAGTACCCAAATAAATTACATAGGGAAGGGATTTGATAAATCCTTCTCACTTGAAACACCCAACAAAAGTGAAATTGATTTTTTTTTAAAAAAAACATAAATCCATATTAGGTAAAATCTAATGTGATGGTTTCACTGTTCAAGATGATATTGACTACGAAAAATAAATATGTGTTTTCGACTGAACGGACCGACACCATGTTGTCAAAATTGACAAATAGCTCGACCACAAAAGCAAGGTAATGGTTCGAATTATTTAAATATTAACGACTTTTTGTAGGTGAGATGACCATAACAGATATATCTCCCTGGGTGAAAAATGGTGAAAAAAATTAAAAAGTGTGAAACTATGAAATAAAATAAAATTTTAGTTAAAAAGTAATTTTTCCATAAACCTTCACATTTTTACTTGAATAAAAAAGGTGTTTGCTTTAAAAGATATCATCAATAAAATTCATTAAAACAATTCTTGCACTGTTAAATAGTTCTGCCTAAACATATTACCAATACTCATGCCAGTTGCCAACGCCCAAGCCCAATACCAATGTCATATCCAGCCCTGAGGAGAGTATAATGATGAATATACCCGATGTGATCCTAAACTACAATTCCTCTAAAGAAAAGGAGAAAGACAAAATAGAGAATTTTGTTCTAAATCAGAGAAAGAGAATTGATGACGATTTGGCTAAAGCAAACAAATGAGTAGGGAAGAAATAATTTACAGGATGAATATCATATTGAATATCTAAGCAGATTTTGACCAGAGCTTTTCTCCTATTGCTTCGTATGGTTATGACATCATACTGCATCGTGGTCCAGAAAGTAAAGAGAACTCCATTCCTCATGTTTGGGCAGCTCAGAACTTATTTCTACGTCTCCCTCTTTTAAAGAATATTTTTTAAATCCCGTGATGTAGAAGCTCAAAATTTTCATCTTTATTTTTTCCTTATTTTCTTAGCTATAGCTATAGCTAAAGCTCACTTTCGAACAAAAAGACGGAAATTATTGGGAAGCATGGGGATCGTTATTCCGGCCCCCGAACTATCATTAGAAACACAGTGATGAGAACTTAGGTCTCTATGAAAAAAGTCTCTAATAGAGACCAAATAGAGGCCATGTTTCCTGAAAATCGAGAATTTAGCGGCAAGAAACTTTCATGGATAGACCCAACTGAATGCATTTCACGGGAATGCATTTTTCGCGGATCTAAAATAAAAACTAGAAAATGGATTAAATCTAATGAGAATTACTAGTGTGAATTAGAAATTCTCTTTCGTTTTCTTAATAAGATATATTTTTACCAACAAATTTTCAAAAATAGAGACTCAGCCTTAAAATAGAGACCAAATAGAGACCCTTTTTTTCAAAAAGTCTATTAGAGACCAAGTTACTAAATAGAGACCAAGTACTCAAGACTGGATACACAGTGTATGTTTCACGTAATTTTACGGAAAAAAATTAAACATCAACTATTCCCCCCTTGACCGGGACTTCATGTACGTCAGTGTTCTTCTGAACAAGAACATTTTTCTCAATTTGAAGCGCACAGAATAATGTCACATTTTTGACTGGGGAGTGTACCCCAAACCATAAAAGAATAAACCCTGTATGAAATAAAAATAACCTATGAAAAGAATAATATGAATAATTATAAGAAAGAAAGTGAATTTTTGTGATGAACTTCATAAACGAAGTGTCACATTTCATAAAAATGTGAGCTGAGGGGGCTCTACATTTTGGTCTGATACTCAGTATAAAATCGAACGGAGCTACACGAGTCTCGATATACACCAATCGATCGTTAATGTTTTGAGGATTAAGACATATACTTTATATGTCTCCAATTTCTTCGTTTTCTAATTGTACCTGTTTTCATTTGGTGACAAAATAATTTAGATCGGGTAGAAATTAACGATTTTATCGCGTTTTGAAATAATACTTTGGGCCAAAAAAAAAAATATGTGTGGTTCCGGTTACATAGGTTTGACAGGGAATACTTATTTAGGATGGAACGTTATTCATACGAATAAATAAGTGTTTACTCACTCAACGTTCCCTTTAACCCCTAACAATTAGGTTGAAATTAAAGAAAAATCTAAATCTTTGTACACTTTTTGACAAGAGAGATAATAATAAATGATCAAAAAGAAAATCACGATTCTTTCTTCACACAATATATTCTGTGAAGAATGACCATCAGTCAAAAGAAAATCGCGAGGATCGCGAAGAGGAAAATTAAATCTTTCGAATCAGAAATTTTTACGCAAAAAAGACAGGGTCGGTTTTTTTTGGCCTTTAGTACCTTTTTATTCAAGATTTTCCTCTTTACTAAACCCAAATTTTTAATCCAAAAGAAGTTATGCAACCGTGCATTAAAGATATTTTCAAAAAGTGTAAGTGCAAAAAATAAAATTAATTCACAACATCTTGGAATTTCAGAATTCCATTAAAATCCTATCTTTATAACTTACCATACTTACAAACAATGGTTACAAATCTGGAGATGACTGGAATTCTAAGGTTGATAATTATCATTTTTCTAATCTAAACAAAATAATTAACAATTCAATATCATTAATATACTTTATGGACTAGCAATGCCAAAAGCACTGGACTCAACTTTAGTTCATTCACAATTATTCTCATGCATGTTATTACGTATATTCAAAAATCCAAAACCAAAAACATCTTTAATGTTTCTCATTCGATTTTTCTACTTACCCGCTTTTTATATATAACACTTCAAATATAACACTATTTCATTCAATAGTTTAAAAAATTAGCATTCAAAGTTTCAGCTTTTTAATTTCTTCTTCTTTTTCTTTTTTTTTTTAATCAATTAAATTTTGTTTTCTTTGTTTGAATTATAATTACCCTTATATGCTTTTTCAAAAACAATTAAATTCAAAATAGATTCTTATAACTTAGTATAAGAAATGGAATGCTTCTATTTATTTGATTGATTACAGCGATTATCTAAAAATTGGCAGTGACCATATTGGAAGTATACATTTTGCGCCCAAAATTCAAATTCATTTGATTGCTCGATCTTTGATTCCCTCCCTCGGCTGCCCAAATCAAAAATCTCAAAAAAATATAAATTTGGACATAAATTCTCAGATTTATAGCTCAAATGTAAACGTGCGATAAAAGAAATAGGGGGAGGGTTTCAATGAAATAAGAGCAAAAATATGTCACTAAGAGGCACTTTTGAATCTGTAACGAACGACTCGTCTGGAATCATATTGTAATTGATTATCATTTTAACAGATTCCTGGTTTTAGCTTCAACTACATATTCTAAACGAACTTCTAAACGAATAGGTATAATCTTAAATAGTCAGTAAATATTCCAAAGATAAATTGCTTATTCTGGAGGTAGTTATTGCATTATCAGTTGGAAAATAGGAGCTGGAAATGGCCTCTTAATGGTTCAAATTTGAATTTGGCATTCAGGGAAATTACTTTAGAAATTTTGTTTATACTTCTTTCAAATACTTCTCTTCCTCTACAAAAACCAGCCCCTAATAGAACTTCTTTCAAAATATATCTAACATATCTATTAAGCTGGCGTACTGATACTAGGACTTTGCACCCACCTATACCCACTGATAACATATCCAAACTTAACATTTTGATAAACCTTAAACTCAAAAAATCAATAGAAAATAATCAATCAAATTATGAGTGCATTTTAGAGCAAGTTTAATCTAGAGACTCATATTCTCTGCCTCCAAATTTTCGAGTTTTTAATCCCACCCCTTATCATGAAGAACCGAAAATGGAATACTGAAACAATATTATGTTTGATTCCAGAAAAAGAGATTTTTGTATATAAATAAAACGTTCTCCATCTGAGAAACAATAATATTTATAAAAAAACTATCGTACATAATACAACTTAATATATTCTAGTAAAAAAAAACTAAATCGAATTTGTATACCAACTGCTACCCTTTCACGATAAGCAAATAAACATAAACCTTAATGTTTTCTTTTCCTAACAATTCTTCTCGAATTACATATTTTTGGTATACATTGTCACGCAATACTGAAATATGATCCAGCATATATTTTCTTGAAATGTCTTTTCAACAAGATTTAGCATTGTTGACACTAATCTCAGTGTCTTTATTTCATATAAAATTCATTATATCTTATAAAACATTCTTTTTAAAGTTTTTTCTTTACCATGAATAGAAATAAAAGTATCGAAATGTATTTTTGATGAAACTATACAATATTACTCTTTTCTTCCGAAAGTCAGCAAATAGTTTGAAATGAAAAAGAAGGGGTTTAGTCACATCATATTGCAACATTTAATTACACTAATGTGATTGCATTAAAAGATTAAACTTTGACCAAATAAATATATGCAACTTCAGCTTTACAATGTTAGGTTTTCATAATTAGATTTAATAAGATGATATGATCTTTTAATTTGGAGAGATATTGCATGTATTGCATGAGAAGATGAGGGATAATTTGTTTTGATTGTTAGCATTTTTCATCGACAGGTCTTTCCATAGTTATATTGATTAGTACAGAGATATTGCATCTGTATTTATTACTACATAAAGGATTCTGTGTTCTGTTAGGAAGAGAATGTCATTTGATTTATCGAAATCATAGATAATGGGCCAATTAATCATATTAATAAAACAAGCAAGTACATTCTAAGAACCTAGATAGACCGGTAAGAATAATATTAAACTAAGAATTTATTAGCCAAATTTCAAATACCAACGTTGACTCCATTTTCCCTCAAGATCGGACTGTTCTTGAACAAATTGATATATTACTACTTTTTATTCAGTATCAGTTCAGACACGGGGAGAGCAATGCATTCTTCCCCACAAAAATAATTTTTCTCAATAAACTGCCTTTCCTGTCCCCCTTCCAGTAATTAAATCGACAAGAAAAATGTTTTTCAGGGACTAAATTCTTGAAATTTCTACGTATTAACTAAATTTTATTGCAAATTATTACGATTTGCCCCCTTCAATTTCTAACTAAACCCCTAAATATTGAATTTAATTTGTGAAGAAATACATAAATATTTAGAAAATAGAAGGTACTACCTAAATCAGGTTTTTATTCCTTTAATTAAGTTTTCCAGTAGTAGCAGATCATAAAATAGTGAAAACAAACAATATCGGACTGAATATTGATCACTCGGATTAAAGTAAGTAACAATATCAATATCAACAACTTTTGACACCCTTTGGCAACTGACGTCTCTACAAGCAATTTAACTACTATCACATCCATCTACTAAGTGTCCAACGCCCACCTAAGTGAACTATTACTAATAACCAACCACTTTCAAAAATACATAACTATGTGGACTGAATATACTTCCTATAGCTTTAGACAAAGTACCAGATTTCTAATAGAACTTTCATAAAAAGCTAACAATATATCCCATATTTAGTGTTATCAAAGCAATGGAGTTAAAGACTTATAATATGAAGAGAAAGCTATGATGCATCTTAATCCGTTGATCTATCTATGCCTACTACAGCATAAAAGTGAGTAGATAGTAACTTATCCGTTTTTGTATAGTATTTAGGGGTATGACCACCACAATTCAATCTCTACTTACTATAGTTAAAAGGCATCATCTGACTCGGAGAAAGCCAATCATCTACAGTATGCAGAAAATGCCTACTCCATCTACTTCATTTAGTTCTTACAAAATTCCTAACATCAGTTAGTATTTGGTTGTAACTAGATATCAATCTATCTGCAAAAATGTTGAGTTGCTCCAACAGACATACCCCATGTCAGATAATAATTTGTCATTAAAAGCATTGAAACAAGATTTAAAATGCATTAGTATCTTAAAATGTAATCCTGGGCAATTCAGCTTCTTTAAAAATTCGGCAGAATTCAAATTCAACTTTACATATTGCTATTCTTTCAGATCTAGCGGTGTGTCCCTTTTGGAGGGGTCAGAGGACCCCCCCTAACAACAGTGTTCCAGAATTTGATACCCTTTTGAGGCCCATTTCCAGTTATGTATAGTAAGTTGTTAGAATCTTTTCAGACATTTTGAGGTATCAAATTTTCTTTCCAGAGTTTTCCAAAGCTATTAAAGAATTCTGAACAATTCCTAAGCACCCCTCCCCAGCCGCATATTTTTATTCACCGCACACTTCTGAAATACAAGCTCACTATAGAGTTTATTTTATTTTTTCTAATACGTTACTATGGGATGTCGATTTCCAATTATGAGATTAGTATTGTTATACTGTTGATCTTTTGAAAATAAAGAAAAAAAGAAAATAGGAATAAATATGTTGCTTTATTTATGTTTAAGAAGGTTATGTAACAACAGTAGAGTGACTAAATAGATAACCAAATAGATGGTATTGTATTAATGAAAAAAAGAAATAAAGATATCAATCGCTAAAACACAAAGAAAAACTAAAGTTTACAATTGTCCGTATGTGATAGTGGTGTCCATGTAGCATAATACAATAAACCAATGCTTGTGCAAAAACTAAATCAAAGAATCTATCAACAAATCCAGCATGTTTTAACTCTGATTTACTTAAGGGCAAGGATCATTATAATAGTCTCTATTTATACTAACTAGCTAGGTCGATTACTTTATTTAAGTTAACATTTCTCACCGAAGTAACGTGGAATAAACATTTTATTCCCCATTGCTTTGAGGGTAAAGAAAGAGAAAAAGAAAAAAGGAAAATTAAAAAAATATCAGTATCATACATAAAAACGATCAAAATCATACTTTATGGGGAGAAAGTTTCGCGGCGAGAAAGTTTTGCTTTTTTCAGCGAAAACAAGTGACATGCGGATTCGCGAAAGTTCATCTCACGCGAAATGGGAAATTAAAATTGAAGAAATAATACTCAATTTTTCAAGTTTTTGCCAAAAAAGATCTTATTGCTCTAATTGCTCACTCCGTGAAACTTTCTTCTTGTAAAGTAGAATAAATCTATTTACTCCCAGTACTCCCCCTTCCATTAATCCCCCTCCCATTACACCCCTTCCATTACGAACCCTCTCATTACGCCCCCTTCACATTACACCCCATTCCCATTACGCCCCATTGTACCTATTTCTCTGAGTCTCTTACAGGTTTTAACGTTCTCGTTCTATAAACTTTTTTCTTCCCAATACGCCCCTACCCATTACACGCCCTACCTTTTTCTGTGTACCTTAGCTCTTAACTATCTCATTCTATGTATCTCATTCTATGAACTTTTCTTCATTCCCATTACGCCTGCTACTTATTTCTTGGTAGAAATAGGTAGGGGGCGTAAAGGAGGCGTAATGAGAAGGGGCGTAATGGGAAGGGGGCGTAATGAGAAGGGGCGTAATGGGTAAGGGAAGTGATGGGAGGGACCGTATTTGGAGGACACGGAATAAATCCATCTACGACCCATTGAGAAATGAAATGAAACTGCCAAACAGTAGAATTTCTAGAAAATATGTACTCATTACGTTTATCGGTGATTTGCGTCTAAGCAGGCCTGTCAGTGTAGCGAAAACTTCTGCAGCGCGATTTGGATTTGGATAGCATAAAAGCCCTTTGCGCGATCGTGTAACCGATATTTCTTACTGACGGTTCTGCTTAAGTTTCACAGCCATGTTTTCTTAACAAAATCATTCAAAACAGACATTACAATTAGAGAATATTAATAAGGAGTGACTGTTTTGCCCGAAAACGTTCCAATGATTGATGTTCTTAGAATTGACACCCACCTAGATCGTCTAAAATCGTCATTTTAGCCACTTTGAGCAATCAATTTTGCCCGAAAAAAGTTGGTATTGCTCAAAACTTTTCCTGAATTCGGGTGATTCCACCAATTGGCCCGATTGATCGATCCCCTAGGTAAGTACACACTTTTTTATAAGAACAGTGTTTTTTGGGGTTCAGGATGATTATTCTAAACTTAAACTAAAATTCATTCTGCTTTGTTCTTTGCATATTCTTAATACACATCATGCAGGAAGGTAATTATAGATTATGCCTAAGATTTTTTATTTCAATTCAATTTTTAGTCTATTTTTACAAAATTCCTTTATCATCATGAATTAAAACTCAACAAACAAAAACGATCTTATTAATCAAAAGAAATTCGTTTCACAAGTAACGCGATTCAATTGTAATCTATAAACTTTTTTATTTCTAAGGATAAAATCAATTTCACTTTTAATTCTATAAGATACATAACATAAAAAACACCATATTGTATTTTGTTATGACGACAAATCTAAGAGACATTGTGACGTTGTTCAGATTTCAGAAGTGAGCGGTGAATAAAAATATGCTCCCCGGCCATTGTAAACCATATGATTACGAGTCACCCCCTTTGTTTTGTTGAATGGAAATGTTTACAACTTTCGAATGATATACTCACAAGATATTTTCTGAAGATAGGGGCAGACGTGACTCTGAGAATTTAACAAATGTTGGTATTGGAAGAAACAGTCCTTTTCCAGTTCTACCTTAACTCAAAATCAGGTTATGTGACGTAAAGTAGCACCACAAATTCTAAATCAAATTAAAATTGATAGAAATGTTTATCAAAATAACATCAAATAGAAAATCAGCATCATTCAAATTCCTAAACAAATGTGCAGCATTTTCTGTTGGATTAAAATGTTTTGAAAATCCAGGTAATTTACAAAAATAGCGCAGGTAGAGGCACTTTCATCCAGCACAATTACTCGTTTTTTATCTATCTACTCGTTTTGGCACTAAACGATTAACAGAGCTCTATTTGGGCCTCTAACAAAGGCAAAAAGCACCAACGACATAAGCTAAAACACTGGTTATGTACACAGTATCTAAATTAAAAAAAAAAGCTTTTGCCCCCCCTCCCCTTATTTATTTGGTTTAAGTCAGACTCCCTGAAGAGATCTTAAAAAGACCAGTTTTCATGAATTAAGGAATAAGGGGGGGAGATCTTGAAAGAGGCACCAATTTGTCCTAGCTTCGCTACTGTTGATTGGTAAACTTTTGCTGACCGGCTAATTTGGTAACCTTGACAAAAATATATGAAATAGGTATAGAATTATACTAAAACTGCTTTCACAAACATCTATTTTAATAGACAACAATAAGAAGACACTTCATTTTTCTAAGAGTACAAAGATAGAAAAAGCAAGGTCAATCCACAAATACAAAATTAATTAATAGATGTACAACGTATATTTCCATCTCGACTCTGATTACTACATACCAGGTAATAAAAATGTTCCCATCAGATAAAATTCAACCACGGTCAAAACATGTTAGTGTCACAACTCAACAATATGAACATGGCACTCCCTACATTGCTATCACGTATGATGAGAACTACCAAGAAAACTAATACCACAACATTCACATTTCTTTGCAAAACATTCTTTAAACTGGACACACAAAATCATACATGGTTCAAAACAAGTATAAACATGCAGAGATAACATAGAAAGAAGAAGCCAAGAATAACACCAATAGTACTTTAACTCCCTACGAGACCTAAAATGAAACTTGTTAAGAAAAATACATTTTTACATCACTCTCCTACTACTGTATAAAAAATATATATAAAATTATATCACTTCTTACTTGTGTACGATTAAACAACTCTTAGGTTTTCTCATAACAAAACCATGAAACTGCAAATATACTTGTTATCAGACAATCATATTGCATAATCTGTCAGATAACTTGCATACACAGAATGACAAAAATATGTACACAATATTGAATGTAATTCCATCGACCAGTCTTTCATAATGGACACCCATGTTTTAAACATTATAGTAATAAAACACAATAAAAAACGAGATATAAATCATGTTATGTTGTTACTGGTTCGAATATATTACATTTTATTGCATAATTTGACAAGATAAGTATAAAATTACAACAACAACAACAAAATACTTTTAGCTTTAATGTATAATATATTCTTAAACAAGGATTTTAAACACCAAGTGAGTTGTTCGGATGAAAAATATTATTGGGTAAGAGATTGAAGGACAAATTTTAAGGTTCTCGCTTTTTTACAAAAAAGAATAAATCAAAAATTGACAGTTTAAAGCAAATGTTTTAAATAATATTAAACCATTCTTTAGCTTTCTTATGTGAATAAGTTATACTTCTGTGAACGGATATATATGCTTTCAAACTTATATCAATTCGATTATCAAGTAAATTCTAATTTTTTGAACTTTTAATGTCCAAAAATTGATACTTATTATAATTCTGATATTAATCAATCATTGATGTAATGAAGAAAGGTTTAAGTATACAAACCCCACTCCACTCACAATTACTTTAATTTTAAATAACAGTGAATCAGTAACAAAATAGTACCTACGAGTTAAGAATAGCTTAAAATTGTCCTTTTTTAGCAAATGATGGAATGTGAAGTAGGATTGTGTCAGCAAAAATTCTAATTAAGTAGTGCAAAGAAAGTTTAACAGAATTTTTTTTTTTTAATGATGCCACTTATTCAATGATAACAACAAATTTTATGTCCAAAAATTAAACATAAGAATTTTGCAGTGTGGAGAAAGCGATAAACTGGTTCCAGCTACGTTATTACAATACCTTTTGGGACGTTTTGCCCTTTTCCCGCTGATTGAAAAGTCTGATTTCAATAATATTTGGTGAGATCATTAACATGGCCAGTACCTTGATACATGCACAGCGACTTCTAACCTTTACTATTTCTCTCGTTTTTAACGATTTTAAATGAAACCGAAAGTACCTTAGATTTCCTGGAAGACCAAATCGATTTTTTTCACTGCAGAAAATACTTCATTTGGGTATATGAATCCGTCCTCAAAAAACACAATACAGTATTTAATGGATACAAGGCAAACTCGAAATCACTGTACCGTTGACGATGTCCATAGTATAGAACGCCATGATCAGAACCTATGGTGGGGTTTCCACTGCAGGGGGGGTGATTTTCTGCAGGGTGGGGTTGAGTCCTAGGTACATACTAGGAGGCTACGACAATTGAATATTTCATGATATTTTTTGGCAACATTTTTAACTTTCTTGAAATTTTCCGTCAAGATTTCTGACTTTTTTTGCCAAAGGACGTCTTCCATATAGTCGTCTAAAACTTCCACAGCCATTGAAAAATGTTGAAGATGTGTTAGTTGTACACCCTATTTTCGTACTAAAATGTTGACAGAAAGTGGCTAAGTACTAATACGTCATTTCCTAACTTGCAATAAGCGCGTGGGATATTTCCTAACTTGCAATAAGTTTAAACAAAGTTTGGTGAAACATAATGGTTAAAGACATTGAAAATACGTGTTTTTCTAGATTTTGATATATCAAATAAAGAAATCAGAAAACTAATGCTCTATTTACATTTTAGTAAATGATAAAATTATCCAAAATTAATAAGTTGGGGATCTTAATAAGAGCGTGGGTGGGGGGGTCGGAACTATTTTCTTGAAAGAATAAGCGCAGGACGCTAATTAGGGTGCTAAGAGTAACTATCTTTGGAACAAAAAATACCAGCACATGAAAATAGACATTTAGGACTTTAGGAACCCTTCACCCCCAGTCCCCATTCCCATCTAGAATCATTCTTCCAACCTTAAAAATATACAACCCCTTTCTACAATGAAAGAAGTATTCTACCCATAATCAAAATCGAACTGTTTAAGATCAATGTTTGTACTCATGATCGAACAGACATTTATAGATAATTATCAAAGCAATAACTTTTGTCCCATAGTGTTTCAACAGGTACCTACTGAATCCTACGAATCGATACGATGGACTTATAAAACGATTTCAGAAGCAGACCACCCCGAGTGACTTCACCTCTCCATCGATACTCTTTAGAAAATCTTGGCAATTAATTATACAGAATCCTTTAGAATAAGAGGGTTTTGTATTATGGCTTGAACCAATACGAAATGAAACAGGGTTGTTATATTTGCCTCCTCCTTTTACTATATAACTCATTTCAAATGATGAAGAAACAAACGTTAAACTCTGACAAGAAAAAACAATTTAATGATGTTTAAAAAGAGGTTCAAAAAGAATACTAACACAATCTTCAGATAGCTCATAACTTTCCATACAATTATCCATCAATGTTCCGACATGTTGACAATATGGCATAAAGACTTTGATCAAGAAAACAAATGTTATACAATTAACCACATAATACAAAACAAAAAAATAGAAAACGAAGAAAAACAATGTTTGATAACCGCAAGATGATAATGATGAAAGAAACACCATTTAAACAACACTTAAACTCACAACTCGAACTGGGTTTACACATTACAACAATAACGTTATTACGAAATAAACTTCTGTACAATTATTTACATTTCTTAGATTTGAAATGATTTGAAAATGGTTAAAAAGAACCACAGACAATTACCAGAATCTTTTCGAGAGCTTCCTCGGTAAACAATAATTTTATAAAGGACATTCTTGTATTGTGTTAATCAAACATCATTGTGGGGTTGAATCGTATCATTATTACTTTTAGAAAGATAAATGTTATTGGTATTGTCAAAACTGTCATGGTTTTCGTTTTCCGAAAAACAGAGATATTTGTTTTCTTAAAACTTCAAGTGATGTAGAGTAGATCTAATGAGACATTTGGGTGACAACGGGAGATAAACACAAATATACTTGAAGAAATATATAAAAATAATTGTGTACACAATTAGTTCAGTGGGATGGTTTGTGTGCATAAAGCGAGCAAACCATTAACGTATAAAGAACAAAATTGACAGTTCAAATGATAACTAGCTGTTTAGCAATTCAAAATAACAATATTGGTGTAATAAAGGATCTTTCTAATTACATTTTAATAACGTGAAATGAAAAAGGTCACACAGTGGTACAATCATGTTGAGTGTGGTTTCAGCAGAATACGCAGCACATCTGATATCTAGTGAGGTCGAGCCTGATACTGGGTGAAAAACAGCACATGTTCTACTAGAGAGAAAATGATGGGTTCATCGGTACTTGTGTGAAAAAAAAGGAATTTGAGATAAAAACTGTGTTTGAAAAAAAGTATCACCAGATTAGCTGGTACAAAAACAGGTGTCTACGAGGTAAAAAAATATTAAAAGTGAAGGGCTTTTAATCTAACATATTAAAAGGAATTATTGAGTGATATAGTTAAACATATATGTGGGTTTTGTAACATCTGATTAAGGATTTAGTTCTTTGATTACATGGTCATATCATCTTTTCTCTCACGCTATATGGGAAATTACAAATTAGAAAAAAAATAAATAAAATATATGGATAATTCTTACCAGATCTGCAAAAAACCTTAAAAAGATAAATGTTTAGAATAAAAATATTTATAAATGGGGATTTGTGATAAAGTTTGAGATAATTAATAATGTCTAATCGAAAAAAAATGCCAGGGTAGCAATTCTTTATCCCCCTCTATTTTTGAGTATCATCAGGCGTTCCTATTAGTTATGTTTTGATATGTCTTGATATCTTGATAAAGCTTGAAACTGGAAGTCTCTCGTTTAAAGCCTGGCCGATTTTACTTCAGAATAAGCTATTCATCCAATTATCATATTGGAGGGATTAGGCAGAAATTTCAAGTCATGGGGTCATAACCATAGTAAGGACTGGGGGTATGATCCCCCAGACAAAAATTAACCCCACTCTTAAATGCCAAACAACCCTGGTTCATCATAGGTCATAGGTCAATCCCCCAGAAAAATGGTGACCCACACTAGGGTGGTTTGCAAGATTTTGTGCCGAAAAAAATCTGGAACTAATATACTACTTGGGGACATAGCATTACATTGATTCTGAAATCTACTAACATGCTTTTTTTTTTAAAAAAAAGGGTATTGCAGGCAATGCATGTTTTTCTAAAAGCTATTGAGTATCCATAATCATCAATTTAATTTCATATGGCTTTTGTTAAGGCTATAACTCAGAATCAAAGAAAGGAAGGTAAAAAGCCCAACCATCTGAATTTCCAATAAGTTGTATTATCTTAGGGCCATTTGAAAACCCCTAGGAAAACATGGGTTGTCACAACACTTTTTCTAGTAAACTTAGCTGTATAATATATCAAAAATATCATGTAGTAAATGGATACATACCTTCTTTTTGAAAGGAGGGTGCTCAGTGCTCATGGTTGCGAGTGCAATATGAGATTTATTTTTTCTAGTCTTGACTGCGTCCCATGCAATAACAAGACTAGAAAAAATAAATCCCATAATAAACGAGCAAACATTGCGATAACTAATTTATCGCATGGTCAACAACATGAAAAAAAATCTTAATTCTTTGTTTTTTCTTTAAAAAAAATAATTTTGATAAACTTTTTGTATATTACATTGCAATATTTTCAACATAAAATTTTTGTAATCAAGGAATCGAACTCCACAAACAAAATAAAAAGAAAATGAAATTTGAACGATAATCAGAAGTATTTATTATTTTTGTGAAAATATATACAGGGTTCCTTCAATATTTCAAGGCTCAAAATCAAAAAGAAAAGAAGAGATTCAAGGATAGAATTCAAAAATTCGAGGGAGAATTTTGAAAAAAATAAGGAGAATCGATGAGATTTTAGGAAAAAGTCAAGTGAATTAAGGTAAAATATTTAAGGACGTCATACGACCAAACGATTAAAAAAGAATTCTAATGTGAGTGCTCTTTAAGTGCTGAATTTTTTTATACCCACAGGTACTTTCAAATAGAAATATTTAACACCAAGCCAAGAGTCAAATTGTGAAATATAACCCATTGGAGTACCACTATTATCATAAGCAACTTTATTAACAATCAGTTAACTAATTTTGAAAATCGTCGTTCTTAAGAAAGCTTTCCTTTAGATCAAGTAATATTTTGCGGACATATTATTGTCTTGTTTTTATAGTGTAAATAAATTAGGTATCAACTTCTTGAATGAACATTTAGAGGTTATGTCAGTAATAATGTCGGGGTGTCCATTATTTTGCCTCAATTTCAACCTCGTGACAAACAAAGATGGCTTTATTAGCAAAACTATGAAGGTCATAATGACTAATGCATCAATTTTTATGTAAGAATGTACTAAGCCATGACTGATAGTGGCGAATATCATGAAATCACACTGACCTGAAAAAGACCACATAGAAAAAGACTTATTGTTAATAAAAGTATACATAAAATTATACTTTAGCACAATGCATTTCGGTTAGAAAACTTTTTTCAAGTCATATGGGCACAGGATTGGATTGAATATGATTCGGTAAGATTGGAAGTATAAAGCAAAATTCAAAATTCAATAAAATACTTTGATAAAGAATTTTATTTGGCAAAAGCAACATAACATTTTAATGTCTTGATATAAATCAATCTCAAGCCTTTTTTCTGGTACAATGAATCATCAATCATCAATTACAACATTGGATTTTTGAAGATTGTAATTTGAAAATAATTGCAATTATTTAAGCTGACCTACTGAAAATAATTTTTCTTCATTATCGTAATTATTTCGAGAAAAGAACTTTCAAGCAATAGGAAAAACTTCCTGAATTACACAAGTGACAACTTAAGTTTTATTATGTTTATCATCGTAAAACCGTGCTAAGCCTATTTTTTTTGACCTTAATAAGAAATATAATTTTTTGCAAATACTCCCACAAGTGGAAGCAGAATGATTTCTCCTCTTCTATTGAAAAAACATTTTGGACCCACGGCCATAGTCGGAGCGGTTCCTAAAAGATAACACTAGTAATTATTCTTTATTAGTTACACTGATAAAAGCTCAATTATGACAGAGCTCGATTTTTTTTTTAAATTTCTGGTTTCGGACATAAAAGCTGAATATGGCGATAAAATAAAGTTTTTTTTAGGAATTTTCTTTGTTCCCGATATATTTTGAAAAAGGCTCTTGTACTAATTTAATATCTCATGAACCACTTGGGCATATGAATTTTTTGCTATGTGAGACCTTGACTCTAAGAAGATGTCAAACATATACTTTATGGTGTCACGTGTCTGCTTTAACATGCTGAAACATGCTAAACATGACTAGAACTGGTGTTTTCCTTATTTCTTCAGCACATGATGTCATAAATTGATATTGAAATTTCAAATAATAATAATAATAATAATATATATTTTGCTGACTTTCGGTGGTTTATTCAATGTGTGTGGTCGTGAGATTTCTGTCCCTATGATATGAAAATTATTTCGCTAGGTAAATTTTCGTTGGTTCTATTTCTTTTTATCATAAAGAGGGTCCACACCAGTTCAGCTTGTTCAGTTTAAACCTTTGGTATATGAAATGTTTTAAACAATCTTTTTTGAATATCTGTTTTCAAAATGGTTTTAAAATATTTGAGAAAAATAAACATAGTTTTTTTCTATATAAAAAAATGATATCTTCAAAAAACACATAAAAGAGTAGAAAAGTCCAAACATTTCAGTATTGGAAACTAGTAACAAAACTTAATTACAATTCTATTTACAGCCATTGAAACCATAGAACGTTAATATCATTTATTTATGATATTCTTAGAGACAATAATAAATGATTTAAAGAGATTAAATGTACACCCATAATTCTAACTGCATAAAAATATCCACATTTTGTTATTTCCTTCCATTTGTTTTAAAGAAAAGAGAAGATTAGAATAATGCTTAAAAGCTTAAGATTCTCAATCATAATAATGGTTCTCGGCTGGGGCGAAAAGTTGATCCTGCCATCTATATCAGTGTCCTTTTTTAAAAAATATAAATCACTAATGATGGTACATCATATGATATAATGGTCATAAAAATTGAAATTATTATCACAAATTCGGAAGATACAAAAGGGGACTTTTATGCTGTTAAATTTAATCAAAATATCCATTCCCCCTATCTATTTTTTTAAGTTATATTCTCGTGTATATTTCTAAATGCTACATGCATGGGGTGCACAATAATTGCACCCAAAAACTTACTACTTTATGCCTAAGTGAATAAATTACAGACATATTTTTTCATTTAAAACAAATATTTCTGTAAGCAACTTTTGAATGTTTTGTTTGCTAAACCTAGATATCCTGTGAATAAAACTAGCTAAATATTGTCATATATACCAACCCTGTACCATAACAATAACAGGTTTGCCAATAATACCAGAAAACTGATAACCTTTTATCTTGTTGCCTTAGTTTCTTAGTACTAAAATCATATTCTAAAACATTGTTTGATATAAAGTGGCCTGTAGAGCTCAGATATTGCATTAGATGTTCAACATTGTTTTTACAGTTTTTTTACTGCATATTTCAGTTAAATTTTTCTACTTGACTGATTGAAAATTATAACGACTAATTGAAAATTATATCAACTGATTGGTTCAATTATAAAAGTCAAAGAATCATGCTTTGTTAAAATCAAAAATGATGATCGAAGTGAATGTAGCAGAATCTTGAAAATGTTATTTTCAACCAATCCAATAGCAAAGTTGGACAAAATATTGAGACAATTCCCTACAAAAATGTAGAGCAATAAAATCAAAATTCCTTTTTGTGCACAATAGATTTTTAAGAAAAAGAAATTGCATGGCAATGTTCTAGAGTAATTCAGTATAGATCAGAAACAGTCATGTATAATATAAAATTAATTAAAAAGCAAACTTTCATTACTCTTGCTATCAGAATAATAAATCAAAAAATTCAAACCCTCACAGAATATTTCAGGTTCAAAGAGATGCAGCACAATGAAAATAATTAATTACAAATTAATACTTTGTTCACATATCACCAACAAAAATTGCAAAGAAAGATCTAAGGCAAAGAGTTAACTGGGTTAAATTTAAACTACATAACATGTTTACATGAAGATGAGAAACTCTTGACGTCAGATGAGAAGGTTTAAATCCAATTTGTTTTTAAATACATTAGTAATGGTGACATTTCCTCTATGCCGAAACGAAGAAAATCTTTTGAGCTTTCATCGATTGTCGCTTGGTAAATTATAGAATATTAATTTTGAAATGTGGTATATATAGTGTTTAAGCGGGTTCCTAGGTTTAAAAAGGTAAAAACAAATTTACTCGTTTTTCATGAACTTTTTCAAGCATGAAAGCAGGGCTGATTTCACATAATATTAACGAGGTATTGGAAAAAATAATAATAATAAAAATTTTGACGCGCCAAAATTTTAGATGACGCGCCAAAAAGATATTTTACGCGTCAATTATACGTATCACAACCAAATCCTTATTTTCAGGCCTGGAAAGACTTCCTTACATCATCTAAAACTTCATTCCATCATTCCATTAGATTTTAATATATAAAAAGAAAGAAGAAATGCTGATTCAGTTCCACTGGTAAATCATTAAGAACTGATGATCATCATCTGACTGCCTGCCTGGCTGATCGAAAGGTTTTATAAAATAAGTTAACTCCTTTGGGATTGGAACTAAAACGTAAACCATCATCTCTCCTTCTGAATGGCAATCAGTGGAAAGCGGAAGTGGAAAATTGGCACCTTAGACTGCCTTGTCTGTACATCTTATAATTTTACACTTAAAGTAAAAATTCTCAATAAAAATATTGATATTCCTCATATAAAATAATACCTGCAAAAATCTGATAACAAGTCACCACTTTATAGGATAAATATTCATACCAAAAAAAATATTAAAGATATGAAAGAACTAAAATAACAGCAACAAACAAATGAAATTCCTTTTAACCTCAAAAATCAATTGATTATATGTTTCTCATAAAGCTTTTAAGGTATAAAAATCTTTCAGGAAAGAATGGCGTGCCTTCTTTGCGTAAGTATAAGCATAAAAAAATGAGTTCAAAAAGGTTTTCAAAAACACTTAAACATAATCTATACATGAAAATTCATGAGATAATTTACAAATATAATGGACAGTTTATAAGAGTCTGTCCACTTATATAGCCATGTAAATTAAGGGTAAACAAAAATAATTTGAAAGAGAAGATAAGAAAATAATAAGAATCGTCTTAAACAAGAGATTTATCAATTTAAACAAATTAGCCAGGATATAAATTAAAGCAAAACGTTAACTACACTATTTGATGTTTTTCTTACACATTTCTATAGATTACTAATTGCTACTGTGGGTATAACCTTTACAATTCATTTCTCAATTAAATAAACGTCCTGATAAAATTAGTAAATAACAAGGTGATAAAACAAGCGGAGACAAACAAAATGTTTGGTTTAAAAGTTAGATGTTCTATTTATGAGATTCGAAATTAAATGACTCCTCTGTAAAAATTCATATTCATTAAAATTTCAGGTGCACCATTTAAAATTGAGAAAAACTAATTGGTTAGTCTATACTTAAAGAATTTTTCTAATGAATATCTTTAGATATTAGGATGATAGACTAAACAGAAGCAACCTGTCTCCAATATTCTAATCATTCTGATTTGCCTAATATGTAAATACTAGTCAGTGAATTATTCTGAATGCGAGAATTTTCATTAATTTTTATTAAAAAATCTTTCCTACTGAGTGACTTGGCCTAGGTGAATTTCCCTCTTCTTTATTCTTACTAGTTTTGATTAAATCATCACCGAAATTGTTGCTTTTCATTTCAACTTTTATTAGTGTCTCTATTATGAGGTAAAAAATTACTTTTTCATGAGTTAAATAAAGTTCGTAACAACCTTTTTAATCCCCCTTTCAAGGTTACAGAAATCTCAAAGTTTAGTTCCTAGAAAAAAACCAGTTAGTCACATTTTCCCATTGTGCAGATCATCAAAATCATGAATATATGAGATAATTTTGTGCCTTGTGCCAAAGCTGCAGACTGACGAAAAATATTGCTTAATAAAATGGAAATATTTGCAGACTGAGAATGATGTGCTTAATGAGATTTTAGAGAAAATAACAGAAGATTCACCCTTTTTAGGACTGGTTCCCTTTTCCTTGTCATGGTTCTTCCTTTCTGTAATGTTTCTCATTTCGTCGACATTTTAGGCTCTCGAGAACCTTGCAAGGAACTTTGGAATCTCCACCCTCTCCCTTTAATAATATGGGTCGAACTGTTAGGGAACTAAGATATGCTAAGTTGTGCTAAGTGCTAGGGGGTTAAATCCTTAGCAGCCATTGTCTGTTAAGGGTCAGAAAACCTGTTTGGACACGTCCCCTTAAAAGCAAAGCTGGATTTTCTTTCATCATTGCAGATTCAGCCAAAAAGATACCAAATCATATGAAAAAATTCAAAATCAAATCCAAAAGTTGATGTTACCTATATCTGAAGTTTTCGTTTTCATCAATACCATCATCAACAGTATTTCATGTCAAGCACCATCTTGTTGTTGTGGACAGAAATCTCTCAGAATCTCTCTCATAAGTGAAATCATTTTTTATTTGTTTCAGAACTCCAAGTAATAGCTAAAAAAAATGATAAAAAGTCATGTCAAAAATTGGGATGGCAGTAGGAAGTCAATATAGATTTTAGAAATATATTCAAATTATGCTATAAATGGGATTTGAAAAATAACATAACACACTCTGTTCGAGCAAAACAGTAGGCAATACAGCCTGTTTAGCCACACCTACCATTTTTACCACAACATTTTGAATCGAAATCCATTCCTTTTTGGTTGACCTAGTAAGTAGATTAATAGATTAATCTGGAAAATCAAACGATCTACAAGGGTATTTTCTTGATAGCTATGTTTTTAGCACTACAACAAAAGTACCGAACAACTTTATACCCAACATATAAAAGATCAATACTTGAGAATATTGAGTTAAAGCTGAGAAATTAAGAAAAAAAAAATATATGGAGTAAAAGTTTCTTTTAACACTGACATCAACCAATGCCCTAAAAATCACTACAAATCTACCAGGGAAATCTTTTCTAGTTGAAGAATGATTTTCAAGTATTTTCAAAATTCAAACTCCAGCAGAATTAACAGTCAGGGGAGGGTCATCAGTAAATGATACTACATCATGATACTTTCCTTGTAAAGATTACGCCATTTGGGACCAAACCCATCTATGGTACTAACCTAAACTGATACTCGTGATGTTTCAAAATCTTACCCACCCTGAGTACCATGGTACTTGCTGGTAAACAATTCTAAAAAGTGACCCACCACATCATGATACACAGAGCTATCACAAAACGGATTTGCTTTGCTTGTAGTACTCATATTAGGACCACTATACTATACTGCCTCAGGCTAACTTACCAACCAAGACAGTGACCAAGTAAAAGAACAAACCAACTTACCTGTCCCAAGCCCAAGAAGGGCGGTGGGTGTTAAAACTCAAACTACTAGAAGTGAATACTATTTTGTTGTCTGTCGCTTAAGCGTACTCTTGCCTGTGACTGCTACGCCATAGTGCATAATTAGTCATACTTCTAGATAACTCTTATTTATTGATTGTATTTGAATGCCGACTTTTGATTGCCGATTTTCCCGCCACTAATTTTCTACAATTTGTCAATTAACAAAGTTTAATAGCTGTCGTATTAAACTCAATTATGCCCGATTTACATTTTTTACAAAAATCGGGCTATACCACTTAAAGCAAACTATGTGTGATTGACTGACATGCAGATCCTATCATAGAGGGTAGGTTCCAATAAGTTGCAAAAAGGCTCTTCTTAAAAGTGGAGAGTAAGCATTTTGTAATAAACTAATCAAAAATATTGTGAGCAACCTCATAGTTTCTAGAGGGGGTCGACCCCCCCCCCTTT